>JACXGM010010680.1:8579-25785 GCA_016801145.1 Umbra pygmaea | reverse complement strand
TTGCTTGAATGGCAAAAATAATATTCACAGTATGAATTTTGTCCCGGTTTTCCAACAGGCGACAGAGTCAGTTACCGTACGGCGGCAGCACTCCAGGCCTCGGCCCCCGGGGAGCGAGCGACCGAGCGGATGCCCTAGGCTGTGCGGCGGGAGCGGCAGGCACGACCATGACCCGGCTGATGTTGGGCCGGACCCTGGAGCGGATCTGCAAGGCTGTCCTGCTGCTCTGCCTGGTGCACTTCCTCATCATGGTGTTCTTGTACTTCGACGTCTACAGCCAGCGCTTCGACCAGATCTTCAGTCGTTTCAACAACGGCCGCAATGCCAGCCGCGCAGGACACCACTACTACTACAACCTGAGCAGGCCCAATGCCACCTTCGCCAGCTACATGGCCACCGCTGACCAGCTGCTGCCTAGCACCCACCCTGAGGGCAACCGCACCCCACCTACTGCCAAACCCATTCCACCATGCCCGGAGATACCCCCTGGTCTCGGTACGTGAAGATTACACTTTAACCTAACCATTAATAAAGAGTTCCAGATTCACATTAGTGTCCCATACTGTTCTGGCTCAGTATATTTCCATAGATTTTTTACCTTGTTATTACATCTGTCTGATTTTGGTCAATGCTTGTCCAGCAAAAGGAGTTTAGCATATATATATATATATATACATACAAAACATACTTGTATACAAGGGTGGTTCTAGACAAATTTAACTTGGGGGGCCAAGGTGGGGCCAGTGTTTAATCAGAGGGGCACATTTTGGCGGCATCGCATAAAATCATAATGCAATTCAATTTATTTAATTTTCTTTCTATTATTTAGTCAGCTCAGGGGGGACCACAGGGGGGGTCAGGGCCATTTTTACAGGGGCACTTGCCCCTGTAGGCCCCCGTGTAGAACCGCCCCTGCTTGTATATCATATATAATCATCTTTATGAGGTTTGAAAAAGGGGTAACTCTTTATTACTCTACTTAGCATTTTGTGTAGTAATCAGAAAAAAATGGATGTCAGTGGATTGGAGCATGCCATGTGTTTTAGCAACAGACTCTCTCTCTCTGGCAACCTCTTCCTATTCTGAAATATAGTGGATGGTATGTTTACTCCAATTACTGTTAAAGTGAGTGTTTCTATATGTTTTTCTGCAGCGCCCGGGTGAAACATAAAATGGATTTAATGTCAGCACTCTCTGCTATAATATTTCATCCGAAGAAACAACACTAGTTCAAAGCGAAGTAGAAACATACGGAACAATGTTCTTTAAAATACAAGAAAATACAGTAATCTAATACAGTGATTCTCAACTGCTGGTCGCGACCTATATTTGGTCATGTTTCTATTCTTTTATGAAAGTTTACTTCAGTTAAACAATATATAAACAAATAATACCAGGGAGTAAATTTGTAAAATATAATAATAATAATCAAATTTTCTTCAGTCATTACATGTTGGCAGAGTTATTTCAAAGATGTGGTTGTCCCCAGCAAATGAGCTTTCCAAAACACTAGGAATAACGTGAAAATAACTAAAAATAACAAAATGGTGGAATAATTTTCAGACAGCATTTGAGCAATTCTTGATGTAAATATGATGTTGTGACCAGGAAGTCCTGTTTCGATTAGGGTTCTGAGATAAAACCAGTAGAGATCTGCATTTCTAATGTCTAGCTGAGTTATTTCTCTGCTTTTAGGCATTCAGCTCCCACGTAGAACTCCGTCAATAGGGGGAACCCCAGTAACCCTGGTAAGCATTCTGATCATCAGCAGAAAACCTTGTCATTAACTACAGTGTCATTGGGAGACCTTTCCTGCCCATTATACCGTTAGATATGCCTGCAAGCACCAGGCCTTTGCCACCCAGCTCTTGCTAATGAGCTTTAAGTAGAGCTCTTCAGGGAGTTTCACTGGAAACTTTCTGTCACTAGTGACCCTCCACTCTTACGCATTCTGTCGGCCTTCATTTCTCTGGGCATTGCGTTCCACTGAGTTAGCAGTTGTTGACTGGGATGTCTTTGAAAGCCACCTTAGCACTTCTGTGGGGTTGTTTACCCCCCGCATTCCACACACACACACACACACACACATAAATAAGTCCATCAGTCTGTCTGCCCTCAAATGAGTGGTTGGTTGACTGACTGCAAAGCCCTTTACAATACTGGGGGCTTTACCGCAACTGCAAAGAGCACAGCTCTTACTTGGACTCTCATTCATTACATTTGGTCCAGAGCTGCGTTTGCAGAGCTGTGTTTGCGTACCTCTGTTCTGATTACCTCAGCGTCTCTCTCTGTGTGGAGAGTCTTCTTAGGTAATCAATGTCCTATGGAGATGTCAGGCTGAAGAAACTGCTGCGCCAGAGTTAGGCTTAAGTATAGCTTAGCTGTTGTCGACTGGGTGGCTTGATAGAGCTGTTTTAATGACCCCACTATGACAGGCTGAAGTGGAAGAGATGAACAAGATGATTGGGTTTTGTCACGTTATGTTCTGTGTCCAGGTTCTTGCTGAGCTCGGCCTGTTCGGAAAACTGAGGCCGCATTTAAAATCTGGAAACTTTGTGATTGTGTAGATAGGTCTAATGCTTGGGCAACAACACTTTCATTTTAGACCTTCATATTATACCACTCAGTATCAGTATACTTTTGATTTTCTACACAGAAATATTTTGACCAATTAATCATCAGTCAAAAATATACAAATGATACTCATTGCTTTTAATTAGCAATTTGTACAGTACTCGATTGATTGTAATACCTGGCTAGCTCTGTAGTTTGGTTACTTCTATCATACTGGATTTGGCATGATTCTGTCTCTCTGCCCAGTGTTTCCCTGGAATGAAGGAAGAGGAGGCCACACGCCGTGTTTGTGCCTCAGGGCCGGCCCAGGTAGCTAGCAGCTCTGGTCTCTGTTGCTCCTCTGGTGATGGAGTAGCTGCCTGGAGTGGTAATGAACTGGAGGCCCAGCCAGCGACTGAGAATGCGTCTGTGTTAGTCACAGACAGGTGCAGATGGATAAATGGTGGTGGAGCGGTAGCGAGGGAGGCTTTAGGGAGGGGAGTGTTGGCCAGGGGCAATGGGGAGGCTCCAGCTGACAGGTGCTGCTTGTGTTTGGACTGGGGTGGGCGTCCTCTCCATCTCAGCTTTCGCCTTCTCCCTTACCCTCTAACGTCCCTCACTCCTCTCTGTTTCTTCCCCCACCCTCAAATCTCCTCTCTCACCATCTCTCTGGGAAAGTAGGAATTAACGGCAGCCAGTCAGCCTGTCAGTATGGCTCTGCGATCCCTGCAACCTCTTAAGGAAACAAATTAAGAAATGGTAATGACCAAACTCCTCTCGAGGTGACGGATTATTGAAATATCTGCACCACAGCGTTCCAGTGACAGAAGTTTTTTTCCCCGAATGCCGAATCTGTACCCACTCGACGCAGTGTCGCCATTGTCCTTGCAACCAAATGGTGTCATTTATAACTCATTGAGGCATAACACAATTTAGCTGTCTGGGTTGTCACCCAATCCGTGGGTTCATTACATTCTCTGTCTTTAGTCAGTCAGGCCATCAAACAACATCAAAATGTCTTCTATTCTGACCCTTATTTTGGAAAAGATGGATAAGAGTGAGTGTCAAACTGAAATACAGCTCTGGGTAACATTTACAGTTTTGTTTTATTCCATAGACTCCCAAAATCCAAATACAATATCGTCATTCAGAGCATTTATTTCAATTTTAATGACAACTGCTCTCCACCAGTCTTTAACATTGATGTTGGGTGACTTTATGCTACTTCTGGTGCAAAAATTTAAGCTGCTCAGCTTTGTTTGATAGTTTGTGACCATCCATCTTCCTGTTGATCTCTTTCCAGATGTTTTCAGTGGGGTTGATTTAAGAAAAATATGCAGAGCTGTAACCACATCAAGTAGCTAGTGTCCTCAAAAAGTCTATGTCCTGAGGTTATTGTCTGTTTGATTTGCCTGTTTTTCCAATCCTCAGATGCTCAGTTCCACTGATCTTCATGGCCTTGGGTCCCTCTTCTTGCTCTAGTAAAATTCACTAATCTGATGCTGCTGGGTACTGGGCACCAGACCAAACCTAACACAGCATGGTGCTGGATCTACAGTTCGGTCTACGCTGACTAACGTGTTGTCTTATCAGAGGAGACAGTACTCTCACTGGCTTGTCATTGGGCAGTCTTCCCATTGGATCACGCCACTATCAGCTAAAGCAAGCAGGAGCTCCAGTTAGGGAGGCATAGTGTCACGTGTTGACGACTCCGACCGCTGGAGGGGAGGATGAGGTGAAGATGTGACACACACACGTAGATGCCGTTTGCTTTGCACATATTTACCAAGCCTGAGGGAGAGGTGTAGGCCCAGGGGCTGCATATCTACTGGGACGTCACTGCTTGGAGAAAGTAAATGATTGTGCCTGAGTCTCTACCTGACTTCTGGGATTGACTGTTGAACTTTTCTGTACTTACACAGTAATGGTTTTAGATACTTCAGGCCTTTTCTGATACACCAGGACATGATTTCTGAATTTAGATTCTAGGCCGACGGTTGTCATACTGAATTAGTTAAGGTCTTGGTGCGTGGCACAGTATCCTCCATGTACATATGCACCCATAGTAGATTTGCCGGTAAAGCTCTCAGTATAGGTTCTAACTCCCCCATTAGCGGCCTTACCTTTAGCCATGCATGCTGTAAGTGAATTTAGCTGCACTGTTCCTTAGAGCTCCAGGCACAAGGCAGGCAAACACTCTTTACTTATTCATCCTCCAACTTCTCCTGCGTCTTTGTTCGTCTTCCCCCTCACTTTTTTTAATTCACAGCTTTTCTCCAGAATAATGGTGGTTTTACACCATTTTTGAATTTATTCATACTGTTATGGGCTGAGACTTGGGCAAGGTAGCTCGTATGATGATGGACTTTTCTCAGTAGGATGGGGGTTGTAAATAACTGCTGAGCATCACACAGCCCAGCTTGTTACCTTCCATTGCTCAGTGAATATTTAGTTCATCACGGAGAATTCTTCACAACTGCCCTCCTACAAGTTTAATATGGTCCTGTCAAAAATAGGGTCTGCATGTTTTGTGAACAACGTTATGTGCTTGAAGGCTAGCAGGAACAATTTGTGTTTGTAGGAATGGGGTCTCTTTCGTACTGCAGCCTTCATATAGGGTGCTCTCTATAGAACACACAATAGTGGACGTTTAGGGCTTATGTGACTTATACCAGAGAAACAAACTCTAAGATACATCAATTCTGCTCTGCCTTCCAGTCACATTACCTAGGAGTACATACTGCAACATTTTGTAAGGGTTTCCTGGAACAAACTAAGGACGCCATCGATCTCTGCCAGGTGAATTAGGTAGTAGACATGTGACATTTGTAAGAGAAACCACTAAGCTCCCTAAAGGAACAGTTAATTATCTTCAAAATTCTACAATGCGTTCAATAACACTTGGAATGTTCCATCTCACATATAGACTACCAGCTTCAATTACCCAGTGAGACATAGAAAATGAGCTCAACAATGACACTTCATTGCTCTGGACACCATAATAGCATAATAGGCGGTTTAACGGCATATAAATGCCACGGTTTCCTATCCTCGCCCTGTCACTTCCAAAAGTCAATGTTGTTTTGGTGAACTTTTGGCCTGCCCAGATGCTTTTTGGATTCAGTTAATATATATCTCCAGATGTTTAATGGGGCGTCGGTATTAAGCTTGTCACATCAGGTCAGCTTCTCAGGGAGAATAGTGGACACAGAATCAATGAACGCCAGAGCGAGGCTCTGCATTTGTGAGTCTAGCGGGGATAGAAAATTGCTTCAGTCTCCTCCGTTCCTCTTCCACTCACAGGCAACCATTAAGATGTGCCTGGTCTAAAGAGATGAATGGCTAGCTCTCTAAACGATAGCCAAAATTACAAAATAGATATGCTATGATATTGTCATCTACAAGGCTATAGAATTTTCCTTGCCCTGTCTGTCTGTGTCTGTCTGTCTGTCTGTCTGTCTGTCTGTCTGTCTGTCTGTCTGTCTGTCTGTCTGTCTGTCTGTCTGTCTGTCTGTCTGTGTGTCTCTCTCTCTCTTTAAGCAAAAGCATCATAAGGATGAAAAGGGAGCAATGGATTGGTTTTTAAATTAGAACTGCTGTCTGTTACAAAGGTCCAAAGAATTTAAGTACTCTTAACATCTTGCCACTTTTTATTGATTTATTTTGAGTACACTGCAAAGAATCCTGTCTAAAAAATCTTGTTCCATTGGCAAAAAAGTATATTTATTTTGCATTTAGGGAAAAAATCTAACCATCCTTATAATAAGACATATTTACTTAACAAGCTGTATTTGTATTAGATAATAACACTTTTCTTTAGTAAATATGGCCTGAAAATTAGTGTAATTTGTGTTGTTCCATTGGCAGATGTTTTTAATTATTACAAGCAATAAATGCCTTGTATTTATGTTATTTTTTACTTTTTTTGTAGTGTAATGTTTTGCAGCATACCAGCATGTGGATTGTTCTGAATAAGATGGATTGTAGTTTCATGCATGGCTTTAATTGATCAATTTATTGATGATGTATTGTCTTTAATACAAATATTGGCACCTCTGCCTTTCATAAGCTGTGCACTCTCCAAGACAACACCACTTATATTTAATAAGGTAGAACACCTCTAATAATGGTGGAGGGGGGATAATGGTCTGGGGCTGTTTTTCAGGGTTTGGGCTAGGCCCCTTAATTCCAGTGAAGGGTCGCCTTGTTGTTTGTTTCAGGACAAAAATACAGTTTAGACAATTGGGTGCCTCCATCTTTGTAGCAACAATTTGGGGAAGGCCCATACCTGTTCCAGCATGACTATGCCCTTGTTCTGAAAACAGGGTCCATAAAGAAATGGTTTGATGAGTTTGGGTGGGAGGAACTTGACGGGTCTGTGAAGACCCCCTACCTCAACCCCATTGAACACCTTTGGGATGATTTGGGACCTCAATTGCAAGCCAGGCCTTCTTGTCTAACATGACCTCACAAATGCTCTGTGGCTGAATGGGCACATATTATTTCCACAGACATACTTCAAAATCTTGTGGAAAGCCTTCCCAGGAAAGTGGCGGCTGTTATAAAGTAGTATGTTCTTAAATTAGAAATGGGAGGCTTGAAAAGATCAGTGGATTTGAGTCACCCCTATTGGATTAACTCAAGACCTATTATTGCAATACGCTTATAGCTGGATAGCCATGAAGGATGAATAATAGGATGAGTGAGCGTGGTTTTGCTGCTACTCTACATACTAGATGATGTGTCGTAGTTAGATTTGAGAAAACTGTTCATTTAGTAGTGCATCAGGTAAGCTTGCATTTACTAAATAGTTAAAATAAAGTAGGCTTATATCTACTAGGAGAAGGATATATATTTTTAAATATATTGAAATACTACAGTGTTTTAGGAATATAACTCAGTTAAATTGGCTGTTGCATTCCTCACTAGAAAAATGCCACAGGACATGTTTTGACAGAGTGACAGGTCTGAGGAAATGTCATTGACACGGTTCTTCCACAAACTGACAACTGTCTGATTAGTATCGTTTTAACAAGCGGACAAACTGTCAAGGTGATGGGGAAAAAAGGTTGAGAGTCACAATAAGATGTCATATCAGTGGAACATCCGTGTCAAGTACTGTCAAAACAAGACGGCCTTAAGTGGCAAGTCTCATAGTGTAATTAGCATTTTGTCTGCTCATCACGTGATTGCAGATATCCTTCTCCAGTTAAATTATCTTACTAGCCTTCCAAGAACTAGTCAAGCTCACTACCTAAATATAGAAGCCTTAGATTAATTCAATCTTTCACAGAAAATTGTTAGACTAGTTAAGAGTTCCAGTCTGCACCTGAATGGAAGTACACTGCAGACCGGTGTAACAGATGCAGAAGGGACAGTCAAGTGGCATTTTGATATTGAAGATGTTGATCTACTTCCACAGTGTGAGATGGCTACATTTTAATGAATTTGCTCACAGTTTGAAAACATCTCCTATAAATGTGTGCCATTGTAAGTGGCATGCCAGCAAGCATGCTGGCTTATCTTGTAGACTTCTAGTCATTGTATTGGTTTGCAAAACCACCTCTAATTCCATTCATTTTGAAGACAAATATGGTATCGACAAATTCATCTGACTCCGGGGAAAGAGATAATGGGCATAATTACCAAAATCCCAAAGTATCCCTTTAAGACACAGATTGCTGATACGATAGGATCATTTACTATGTGTGAATGTGAACTCTCACTTCAGTGCTCTGTAGCATGTTTAGAGCGCTATCTAATCAATACGTCCCGTACTGTCTGGTAACTAGGAGCCGGAGCAACGAAATGCCTTATCACATGAATAGTTAATATTCATTATCTGCAGACATCACAATGATTTTCCATTTGATTAAATTATTCATGTGATAAGGGTGTATAACTGACATGTTTGCCGATAAGTGCCATTGGACATCATGTCTAGTGGATTACCATACTGAGATATTTAATATGGATTAGTTAAAAGGATTACTTGTGTTGCTAGGCTGCTGAGCCGGTTCTCTGATTGATAGGGGTCGGATAGATTTTGGCCCCGCGGTTTAACAATATACACACACACACACACACTCAGCAAGCTCTCGCTTTACAGACTTCTCCTCTCTTCTCACCCATCCTACTTTGACAAATTACATTAGCATAATGTGCGTCATTTATTGTTTCCTGGGGAAGATTCTCACTCTGGCCAATAGGGCCTAAAAAGTAAGACAAGTGCGCTACTTTTGACCTAGTCCCTTAATGAGGTTTCTGGATGAGAGGAGGGCCCCCTTTAGGAGATGGAAGTATGCATGGAAGAGGAAAGCTAGTATGTTACTGATGGCCAGACAGCATTTAGAAAGTCATATGGAGCAAAAGAGAGACATGATGACATGAGCAGACCGGGTGTTCGCAGTGTGTTTGAGGCTGTGAGGACACAAGAACAGACAGATCTGCCTGACTAGGTTGAGTTGTTCACAGTACACCATGTGTGTTGGATTCCAGCTTTATAAGAAATGGAAGTAGATACTCAGAAATGTTGATGCGTTCTCGTTGGTTAGCATTTATTCACGGGATTCCAACAAGAACATGTCAATAGCTGTATGCATTTGCTCAAAAGGTACAACATTGAGGTTTATGATTTTTATAATGCATTAAATTCAAATCTGGCATGTTAACTCATGTCACAACCCATTTCCGTGCTTCATTTTTGTGCATTTCAATCCCAGTACATTTCCAAATTTGTATGAAATACTGCTGGTTCCCTGTGATTCCAATGCTGCAGGATTATTTTTGTTGTTATGCGTCTCATAGGACGGAATGATCACGTAAAATGTTCGGCACGTAAGAATGCCACTCTGTGTTCACAAGGTACCTCATCTTTTTAGTATCAGCTTTCTTTACTGAAGTCAAGGCAGATGTGCCGAGTATCAATGACGTCACTGTTTTCAATGGGAATTGTTTGCAGACAATTAGATCCCTGAGGAAAGTTGTCTCTGTAAAAAAAGATAAAATAATTCTGGGCTGGGCTCATGAGAAATGGTGTATTAGGTCAAAACTCTGCTTATTTAACACAGCAATGAATATTCAATATGCTATGCTCTACAGGGCTTTGTCTATCATGAGCATGTCTTACAGACAGTTCTACTTCCTAATTCCAGCAGAAATGTAAACAGTATTTTCCTTTGAAAGAAAATAATTGCTATGATTAATTTATAAGGTTATGTGTCGGGGTCATATGGGAATACAGCAATATAGATTTCTGCTAGACAAACTGATAACGTTTTACTGTAGGCATACGAGCAGCCATATCTATCAGACAAACCTTTTTAATACACATTCACAGGGCCATGAGTGATTCAAACACATCTGTGCCATTTAATCTAAAGCATGTCAATCACAGACCAACCTGAGATTTCACTCAGGTTTTTAGAACCCCAAAAACAACTTATCAGCTCCTCCAATTACTTTCTGGCATGTTTATTGTCAGACAGTAATAAGATCAACGGTATGTGTGGAGCAAGAAGAATGGCGCATATGCTGAAAATAACTTTCTGTCCACAGTGAAGCATGGTGGTGGCTCGGTGATGCTCTTGGGCTGCTTTGTATCCTCTGGCACAGGAAACCTGCAGTGTGTGGAAGGCAATATGGATTAATTGAATTATCAAGAAATCCTAGGAGAAAACATCATGCTGAAGTTTGGGTGTCATTGGACCTTCCAACAGGACAATGATCCCACGCATACCACAAATTACACCAAGACTTGGTTGCAGAAGACGTCCTGGAAGACTCTACAGTGGCTATCACAGTCACCTGAATTGAAACCCATAGGAAACCTCTGGTGGGATTTGAAGAAGTTGGTTGCAGCACGCAAACCATGAATATTAATGAACTAAAGGCAATTGCTCATGAGGAATGGGCTACGATTCCTTAAGAACGTTGTCAGATACTGGTGTCTGGCTATGCATCTCATTTGCAGCAGGTCATAACAAAACAGTGTGCTCTGCTATGTACTAAAGATGCTTGCCATGAAGGGGATGAATAATTTTTAGACTGGAGAATTATCAGTTGCATATGCAGTTGAATTTGGGGAAACCACTTGAATTTTAATTCATTGTGTTGAGCTATTTCAATTGCACTTGTTTGATTTGTTCATTGCAAACAGCTGAAAGTCTGTACATTTTGACAATATACCTGATTTGCAATTGGGCTTGAATAATTTAGATTACCACGGTTGGTGTAAGTTAAAACGTGTATCTCCACACAATCCCCTGAGATTCACATTTTTTTTGTCCCATTTGTCTCCTGAACCTCAGCTAGTGTTCGGTGTGCAACATACACATGTACTGGAATGTCTATTTAAGTATACATTTAAACATTTTAGGTGATTAATGCTAATTAACTGGCTGTTTAAAGATGTCCCAATTGGCTGTGTTATAATTGTTTGACGCGTAGCCTACATATGAATGTGTAGATATGAAGATCTAACTGTTTGAGTCACATTAAGCTGCTTACTGATGCCAGGTTAGGTTTGTATCCCTGCATCTCATCCTGAATTATTAATTTTCTTTGAGCCATTTTGCCTCAGCATCCATGTGTATGTGTGTGGACCACTGTACCTGAGTGAACGGACGAAAAATTACTTACTGTAAACATTTTCCAATACCCCGTCCATGCCAAACCTATGCTGTGCCTCATTTCTTGATTAATCCAACATAAACCAATGCTGTTGACAAAGGATAATCACAGACTTGCTTGACAGTTTCCTTTGGCATTTGGAACATTGTTTAATCTGGAAATTAGTCCTTAGTATGTTTGACAGCTGGTGTTGACATTTTAAACGCTGTGAAGTATTACTTTGATTTGAATTAATGCAGCTTAAAACATGTAACAACACTTCATTAGCTGCTTAAAGACAAACCTAATCCTACGTTTTTGGAACAACATTGCTAAATTCTGTATTAAATGTAGGCCTATTTATTTTTCTGATTTTACTTCTAAAATTTACTGTAGATAGATGTGTTCTTAAAGAGAGAACAACTGTCACACGATTAGTCAATTTAAATTGCCATGGTCCTCGGAAAACACACTGTTCCTAAAGCAATCACAAACTGTCTTAAAGTGTACTCACACACCATTTATGTCTCACATTTGACCTCCAATTCCAATCAAAATGAGGTTCAGGTGTGGGGCAGGGAGCAGGTTGTTTGGGGAGGGGGCTCATTGCTCCTATTTTGCATTAGGTTATAGATTTTCAAATGAAAGAAGTTTTGAGATGGATGGTCATGTACAGTATATGTGTAGATTATCTTTAGTTATATAATATATAATTTGTTAAATTGGTGAGCAGTCTGACAGTGGTAGCGCCAGAGACTAATTAGTTAAGAATGCACCATAAAGTCACTCCACAGCTATCGTGAAATATCACAAGCTGTTTAAGTGATACCTTTTGTATAACAGCTGAAATGGTTAGAAGGTTACCAAGGAGGTTGGTCAGGTTTTGAGAAGCAGATGATCATTGGTTCAGACTTGTGCTGCTAGTGACTGTCATTGGTCGAAGCAAAACTTTTAGCAGCACGACCATAACGTTTGTTTCAGTTTCTTGGGTGCTCCGACTGTAATGGTACCAGAGCTTGTTGATATGCAAATTACTTAAACATCTGGCAATTAGTTAATTTATTGTGCTCACTAAAAGCTAAGCACATCTGTAAAAGCATTCTATACTTTTAATATTGATCTTTTATGGTGGAATTTCTAGTGCCAGAACTTATCTGAAACGCAAATAAATGGGCATGGAATAAAATTATAAACTGTAAAATATGTCTCTGTAACTAGTCCCCAACCGTTCAAATTCCATTCAAACTTTAATATTGGTCTAAGATGATTTTAGTGATTTTATACTATTTCTACTTTCTGTACTTTTATCGTTTTATGTACATGAACCCTCCGTAGGCTTGGAGGGGAAGTATTTGTAATGGCCATTGCTTTGAATTTTGTCACATCTACAAACACTAAACATTCAGACAGATATAATTCACATGGCTTCAATACAGCAATTTGCTATCATTCATCACTTCATACACCTGAATGACTACTTTATCCCCCATATATTTAAATGGCAGAATGCAGGCTTCAACATTCTAAACAGAAATAATTTCCCCACTTATTAAAGAAATGTCAAAAACTTTTTATAAAACATATTACATGTCAAAAGATTATGTAAAACTGTAGCTCATAGCTATTCAAACATTGTAATGGAAATGTCCATTTGAGTCCATGGAAATGTTTTGCATACACTCCCTGTCAAATGTGTTGGAACATCCAGGGATTTTCATGTATTTGAAAGCAATTCACCAAGGTGGCATTACATTGATTCAAATAGATATGTACTCACCTAAAGGATTATTAGGGACACCCGTTCAATTTCTCCTTAATGCAATGATCTACTCAACCAATTAAATAATATTCGGAAGTAGAATGTCTACTGCTTGCCTGAAAGGACAGAGATTGTGCTAAACAAATTAACCAATGGCCTTGGTGCCAATGCAAAAATCACAAAAACCCTCTCTGAATACAAGCTAGGTAAGACATTTAAATGCAATGTTTTTACCATACACTGCATTCCGAATTATTATGCAAATTATATTTTACACAGATTTTTCTAAATAGTTGATGCAAATGACAGTCAGTATAATTTTCAAGTCACCAACTGTTAGGGTATAAGTCAAATTTCATTGAACAAACCACACAATGAAAACAGTATTTAAAGGTGCTATATGTAAAACGGACAGCCAGCGTTAAAAAAATGGGTACTAGAGTTCAAATTCAAAATACCTGAGTTGTATCCCTCCGCCCCCTCCTCCCCAGTATCGAAACTAACGTGACAAACAAGATCATCGCAATCATGACAAGCGAACCGTGTTTTACTACATGTTAACATAGGACCCCTTCTTTGATATCACCTTCACAATTCTTGCATCCATTGAACTTGTGAGTTTATGGAGAGTTTCTGCTTGAATTTCTTTGTAGGATGTCAGAATAGCCTCCCAGAGCTGCTAGTTTGATGCAAACTGCCTCCCACCCTCATAGATCTTTTGCTCGAGGATGCTCCAAAGGTTCTCAAAGGGTTGAAGTCAGGGGAGGATGGGGGCCACACCATGAATTTCTGTCTTTTTATGATCATCTAAGCCCTTGACACAGAGGTATTCTTTGCAACATGAGATGGTGCATTGTCATGCAGGAAGATGATTTTGCTATGCAAGGCACAGTACTTCTTTTTGTACCATGGAAGAAAGTGGTCAGTTAGAAACTTTATATACTTTACCGAGGTCATTTTCACACCTTCAGGGACCCTAAAGGGGCCTACCAGCTCTCTCCTGATGATTCCGGCATAAAACATGACTTTGCCACTGCCTTGCTGACGTCACAGCCTTATTGGGACATGGTGGCCATCCACCAACCATGCACTGCTCCATCCATTTGGACCATCCAGGGTTGCATGGCACTCATCAGTAAACAAGACTGTTTGAAAATTAGTCTTCATATATTTCTGGGCAACCGGTTGTGTCTGTGAGCATTAGTTGCCGAATAGTAGGTTTATGCACTGCTGCAAGCCTCTGGAGGATTAGCCTGGGAGAACCCTGCCGGACTTCTGGCAAATTGGAGATTTGCTCTGCAAGTCAGTCTGGCCAAGAGCTCATTCAAGCCCATTCCCAATTTTTCAAAATCGAGGGACCAATCACAACCGTTGAGGCGGGCTTTACACAATGACGGTAGTGCAGCTATAGACTGTCATTGGTTGAAGCAGACAATAACAACGATGGCTGCTGCAATTAAACATTCGGAACATCACTCGTTCGAATCAGCTATCACGTCAGTTTTAAGGGATTTGAACGTTTCCTTTTTGTTAAAAACGAGCAAAGAACCACACTTGATGCCTTCATATCTAAAAAAAAGTTGTTGTCGCGGTCTTGCGGTCCCCGATTCGGCAAAAGTCTGATATATCCAAATGCGCCCAGAGGTATTTGAGCAGCATCCGTTGGTGATGCCCCTTTGGAAATGCGCTGTGAATGAACCTTGTCCAGACCCACCCTCAGTTACAACTGTGAAGGGTCCGGTGTGTCAACCAGGTTACTGGAGGATCCTACACCTTGAGGTTCATGGGACTCCAGAGGCACTAGCAACTTCAAATACCTGTTTTCTGCTTTGTAATGGCATTTTAGCAGCTGCTCTCTTAATCCGTTGAATTTGTCTGGCAGTAACCTTCCCCATTATGCTTTTATCTGCACAAACCCATCTGTGCTATGAATCATTCACAAATCTCTTCAAATTACGATGATCACGCTTAAGTTTTTGTAAAATATCTAATGTTTTCATACCCTGCCCTATTGAACAATTGGATGCTTTTCTGCAGCAGAGAGATCTTTTTTCTTTCTCATATTGCTTGAAACCTGTGGCCTGCTTAATAATATGGAACACCATTCGTAAGTAGTTTTCCTTTAATTGGGCTCACCTGGCAAAATAATTATCACAGGTGTCTGAGATTGATTTCAGTGATCCAAAGAGACACAATACCATCCATGAGTTTGATTGATAAACTAAATATGTAATTTTTGACACTCCATTTTGCATAATAATTTGGATTGTGGTGTCGACATGACACGTGGAGAGATGTATTGCTTGTTTCCCAGAATTACAGACATGCATGTTTATTCAAATACTTGAAACTTGAATTAGTTTTTGCTATCAGACAAGTAAAAACGTAGGCTTACTTGTCCGAAGATCAAGTGGCCAATAAAGTTAATGTCAACCCCTGTATAACAATACATTGTATCGGCATTCCCAATTGCATTATACTCTATGTGGATATTCAAATTATTATTCAATTCTAAATAATTTCAGAAATATATAGACATTGTTTGAAATAGATGGGCGTGTGCTAGGTCACTTGTATAATATGTAGTAGCCTCTTAATTAAGCACATGTCCGTGCCTGAGAGATATTATCCTTGCACTCATTTTAGAGATTGCATTATCGAATCATAGTTTTCATATGACATGGCAGCCACTTGTAATGGAGTGCTTTGTGTGAAATGCTAAGTAGAAACCAACACTTATTATTATTGTGCTGAGAACAACACATTTTTAATGCAGAAAGTGTGGCAGAAGAGCACAGTATCCATTATTTAAAACCACAGGTGAAAAATGAAACCTGGTCAAAAGGATATAAAGGACAGAAATATTTATAGTATTTAAAAAGTAATATTTAATGTAGTAAAACAAATATATTTGCAGATTTCTAAAAACAAAAAACTTCTATTACCTCACCTATAACCATTTTGAAATTTGTCACAATATTTATCACACAGCCAACGAAAACTCTACAGTATCACAAACCACTACTACAATATATCAAAATCATAAATGCTTTAAGAGTAGCAAGCACATAATATTCATTTCAGTAAATGTCATTTTGAAGTTAGATTTAGAGTCTAGCAAAAGGCATCCACCAGTTAAATGGCCAGCTCATTTATCATCAGGACTTTTGGTAGACTCTGGTAAGGTCGGACAGAATAGCACTACAGAACATGTGCAAAATGAGGAGTAAATGGAAAAACCTAAAAGCAACATTTATTTTGGTGTAATCAGGCCATAGAGATATGCTCTAAATGACCCTGGGTCTAAATAACTATAATAACCTAAATAATGTGCTATGTATTGATTTCCTGGCTTGACTACAATGATTGACAGACCTTAGATACAGCAGGGTTGTAATGTACTGTATAATAGAGATGAAATATCTTCAATTGTACAGTATGACCAGTGTCTAGACATATACAGTGAACCCTCGTTTTTCGCCGGGGTTACGTTCCAAAAAGATCCTGTGATAGGCGAAATCCGTGAAGTAGTAACCTTTATTTTTTTTACAATTATTATACAATGAAATACTCCATAATACATTGAAACCAAAGAACAAAACCTTTTTACAGGCCCAAGCATTTGTTTAACAAATAAAAGTAGTGTATGAAAGTTTTTTTTTACAAATAACTACTGTACTGTAAAATAATAATTTTAATCATCAATACGAACTGAAGGTTTCAAATTGCGGAGATCAGCACCGCCCCACCGCAACCCGAGTCATTGGATTAGAACGGGAGAGAAATGATTATGAAAAGTACAGTAGGACAAATAGTGACTCACATGTATTTCACTGCTCTTCTGACTGAGCCGCTGCATCCTGCAAATCCGTGAAGCAGCGAGACCGTGAAAGGTGAACCGCGATATAGCGAGGGTTCACTGTTATTGAATTCATGGCTTTTGCTCTGTAATTAGGGCCCAAAGATGATATGACCTCCTGTGGAAATGCAACTTAGTGAGAAATTGATATGGGTGCTGAAGGAAATTTTGTTAATCATTATTCAAAAGTCTCCCTGACATAGGACAATGTGTTGCAGAACTCCAGTTCGTATTGAACTGTAGAGCACACAGCCATTCATCTTGGCTACAGTATATGTGCCAGAGAGCTGGCTTGACTCCTTTCCTTACCTTCTCATTAGTGGCAGATATATTCTCTCTCTCTCTCTCTCTCTCTCTCTCTCTCTCTCTCTCTCTCTCTCTCTCTCTCTCTCTCTCTCTCTCTCTCTCTCTCTCTCTCTCTCTCT
>JACXGM010010679.1:0-25947 GCA_016801145.1 Umbra pygmaea | reverse complement strand
ATATTTAGTTTTTTTGAGAGATGATATTGTAAGCAATTTAGGCAATAAAAATTTGGTTTTTCAGAAAATTAAACCAAAGTATTGTACATTATTGCCCTTCAATAAAACAAAGTATTTCTTAGCCGATTACTCGATTAATCGATGGAATGATCGATAGAATACTCGAATACTAAAATAATCGATAGCTGCAGCCCTAATTGAAATAAGCAGTTTGGTATGATGATTTTAACAAATCCTTTTTCAAGTTTTCAGGTACTAGCTAGCACAGCTTCGACCGCAACTACAAGACAAATGAATGTCCGATAGCTAGCAAGCAGACAATTCCGTAGTTGTGTTCCAGAGCTAGCAAAGGCTCGTTAACGTTAGAAATACTATACATTTTCAACAATAATATACAGGAATGTAATATAATTTGATTGTATCGTTTATTATTCGCTCGATGTTAACGTATACCTTACAGGAGTAGCCTACCAAAAGCAATTAAATCTCTTCTCACAGTCGTTTCGACCATTGACTGTATAAATACTACTGGTTTTGATGCTCACCTGACCACTGTTAGCTGACAGGCTGGTAAACATTGTGATCAGCGCCCTCCTGCCAATCGGGAGTAACGTTGATATTGAGAGAGTTAACTATTTCTGCTCCACAATTGGTTAACAGAATGAAAAAAAATGTTAAGAATCGCAATTATTGGAGGGGACAATTTGATGTTTCCTAAACATTGGTGGGGACATGTCCCTACCGTCCCACCCTAAATTCACACCTATGTAGCTAACTGATATTAATTGGCATGCTAACGTTGGCTTACGAAAAACATTATTAAAACAAAATGTAACGTTGCTTACCAGAAAAAACTAAACTGCCGACTCCTTTGAGTGTCTTGTTGTACATCCGAACGCTATAGCCAAGCCCTAAAACACCCCTGATTTATCGCAGATTTTAAAATCAAGAAGACCAGAACTCAGAAAATGACCATCATTCTGCATTGCAGAAGACTTAAAACTAGTGATTGGGACCATAAACTCATTATGGAAATGTTTACTGAGGTAAAAAAATCAAGTGTGAAGAGGGTCTTATTCTCAGACTTCTACAGAAACAGACTTCTTGCACCCACACGTGGCGCACCCAGCTGGAATTCAGATAAACCTGCATTCTAAGGCACTTCAGCATTTGCATCACTTTGCCAAACCCTAGCCCTGTAATTTGGATAAGTGATTGAACGAAAAAAAAAAACATCTGATTGGAAAATTTAGAATGGAGTATAAATAATAATCTATCAAGCGCATTACAACGTTTAAACGATATGATGGAGCATATGCTGGCCAAGTTTGGTAGAGAAACACACTGCATGTATAGCCTATATATTGAGCGCAAAAAAGAAACTTCCATAATTGCTGCCTTTTGTTTAAGGAGAAACTCAATGACAGTTGTTAATATTACGGGATTATAATTGGATTATAGAAAAAATATATTTATCTGAATTCCACATTAAAATCTGGATTCTGCAGTTCCATCTGCGTTCTATGCATCATGGAAAACATAGGGCACTATTGGCCATTTTAGCAGGATTCAAAAAGTCTCATAAGACTGGTTATGTTTGTGAGTGTTTTAAACTATTGTGAGTTACGTGAACACTTAGGTTTGAAATACCAACACAGAAAAATATGCAAAGTCTGCGAGACTCCGTGTGTACAAGAAAATTCAGTTATGTATAGATTCTGGGATTCCGTCTGTGTTTTCCGCAACGCGGAAACCACAGGGCCCTACTATATAGAGACTTGCCCTGACAAGCCCATTCATTTTACAAAGATTTGAATTAGGAATGCAGCGATACCACTTTTCATTGCTGATACCAATCTGAGTACTGAACTTTGAGTACCAATCCGATACCGAATACTGATCAGATACCAGCGTTTTAATGCTACATAATGTAAAACTTACATCCACCCATTGTACTGTCAGACTTAAAAAAGACATGTGACACGTCTGAAATCTGAATGTCTGTAGTGAAGCTTATTGCTGTGACATGTTTCAGAAAATTCAAAAGGTATTTTTGACCAGCTCTGCTAAACCCAATTATATATGCACCTCGACAAACGTGTCATTTTTGTCAAATCCCAAATGCTTGAAGTAATAACAAATAAGAAAACATGTTATAAGTTTTACAATTCACTCACCACAGTGGCTGGTAGATTAGGCTAAAGACAATCTCCACAAAATTCAAAAAGCATTTGCTTAATTTTCCACCCTGGTTGGTTAGCGATGAAAATGAAATCAATTAACTTTAGTTTTGTTTTTGTTTTTTACCTTTGATGCTGTCAATTGGTAGTTCAAGTTAAATTGACCTATAGAGCCATTGTGAGCAGATCGGTGCCTTCACTGTCTACCAGACCTTTGCGTTTTTACCCTTTAGA
The DNA here is from genome assembly GCA_016801145.1 of Umbra pygmaea. NCBI lineage: Eukaryota > Metazoa > Chordata > Actinopteri > Esociformes > Umbridae > Umbra > Umbra pygmaea. The sequence continues at coordinate 23,533 of JACXGM010010679.1, read as the reverse complement.
CGAGAACTCGGTGGTGGAGCGTTTTTAAGATTTCCACTCTGGAGGGTGGTTTCACTTTTTTCTGTCGCCATCTAAACAAAAGGCACAGCTGATAAAATATTTTTATGTTTTCACCCGTGGGCGTTCTCGTGTAAACAGGGCCTAAGATAATATGACACGTGCACATTTCATGAAACAATTTCATCTGAGTATCGAGAAACAATTGTTTTGCTCCTGTCAACTTCATAGAGTCTTTGGTCTTTTCCAAATTTATGCCCTGGTTCAATTAGAACAAAAATGAATAAAACATGTTTATAGTTCTAGCCACTTCAGTTTCTCTGAACTGATCTCTAACTGCACTCTCACTTCCCAAATCGCATTAATTTTAAAACAGACAGTGCACAATTTTCCCAAATATACTGCACATCTCAATTGAAAAACACTTCTTTACAGTAAATACACACATTATATTAAATATTCCTTTCCTTCAAACAAATTACTTGGCCTGGCTACATTAATATTATGTCTATTTTCCAGGACACAAAATATTTGACACTGCCAAGACACAAATTGTTGCTTATTTAACAGTATATACATTGAGAAAATAAGCGTTCTTATATAGAATTACATAAATCATAATACTCATGCAAAAAACCTGAAAACTATAGGGTAAATGTACCCATTAAGCCCAGGCACCATTTAAGGCCACTTGCAACTTTGAAGTCAATTAAAAAAAAATAACAGGGGGCTGTCTTCTTCTACTCATCATTTTAACCAATTGAACAAGTTCTTAGTTACGCCAGCCTAAATCAGTGCAGTCTTAAGGAGGCTCACATAGGTTCATCCTTTGCCGGGCTAACCTGCAGGGTGCCCTTTTCACCAGGCAAACCACCAAGCAATCGAAATGCTGTACGAAATAAAACGTAAAAGCAATGAAAGTAGGCTAGCCTCTTTATGAGCTGTTTTCAAGTCATGTATTTGATATCTGATGGTAAAACATTAGTAGTGCTGGTAATGAGTTAGCAAAAGCATGCCAACAAACTTTTTTATATACTTAAAGTACAGTAACATAAATGGTAATGTAAGACAGGTTAATGACTAGGGATGGGGATCGTTAATTTTCATTGATATCGATACCATTATCGATACTTTTCTATTATTTGGTGGAAAGACAAGACGACAATACATTCTTGATAGTAACAGAACTATTATTGCTTTCATTGCAAAAACTGTGAGTGTGACTATTTGATTTAATGGTAATCAAAACAACAAAAAGTGCCCAAAGTTATTTAGGATCACACAATAATGTTAGGCTAATTATATGGCTGTTAACTACTTAGAGAGCACCATCCCGGCGCCGGGAGATTATTGAAAAAAAAAACGGGTTCACAAGTCCAAACAATCACAGTTCACAAGTCCTATTTCTAGGTTATATATACATGTTATATATCTACGGAAAGCTTAGACACTCAGGAATGTAGCAAATGTCACCATTCTACAGTAGCTATAACAAAAATAATAATTTCCCCTCATAATGTGAGCTACGTGCCTTGTAAACATGTGCCTCAAATTAAATGGAATGTACAACTAGAAACAAGGCTAACACCGTCAATTTTTTTTTCACTTCATAGTAAATACATTAAGGAATAAAAACAAATTTCACAAATGCAATATTTAAGTTATAAATACATGTCTCATATGTCCTTAAAGTATAGAATGTTAGGGTTCTAGCAAATATCTCAGTTTTAAAATAGCTATGAAAACGAGATAATTGTTAATCATAATGTGACGTAAACAGCCAGTACCAAAAGCTGTTAGCTTGTTTACCCAACTAGCCGTTTTTGTACCTAAAATTAAATTGAATGGCAAAAGGAAAACACGGCTAGCACTAGAGGTTGACCGATATGAGTTCTCAGACCGATGCCGATGCCGATCTTTTGAAATCAGGGTCGGCCGATGGCCGATATTTGCTTGTTTGTAACCTCTATTTGAAAGATAAAAATCTAACACTAAACAGTACTTAAGATACAACAAATTTCTCAACAAAAATATTTATTGAACACCAATCTGCACTTGTATACATACATTAAACATGTATAATGTAAAAACATATATTGTATACATAAACAAAACGGGTAAGAACTAAGAAAAAAAATAACTTCACTTTGACAAATAAACTTTTAAATAAAAAAATAAAGTGTTGTGCACTTAGCAGCATTTATCCAACATCTGAGAACAATAAAATAAATTGACCATTTTAACAACAGTAGCAACCAGCAGCTTTTCTTTGTTTTAGGTCTGAATAAAAATGTATACAGTAACACTTGAACACAAACAATCTTAATGGAGCTTCACTTCTGCTGCTTAATCATTTAAAAAAAAAAGTCTTGAAGTTACTAAGTGAATAAAAAGTTAGCAGCATTAGATAATCTACTTAAGTGCAATTGACTTGGCAGCGCCATCTCATTTCTGAGGGAAGGAACATTTTTAAACAACAATACACAAAGAAATGTGCATAATATCATACTTAGTTTTGACCGACTTTGAGGCAACATAGCTCCGGCTGTGTTTATCCCACAGAGATGAGCCACCACTTATTATTTTTGTCTGATCTTCCCCTTTCCAACGGTGCCAAGCTTTAGTTGCGAGATAATCGCGTTCGCCCACCAGAGCGTCAATTGACTTTGAAGGGTTAATCGGCTTGATATTGGCCGATGCGATTATGTAAAAAATGACAAAAAATCGGCCGATTAATCTGCATACCGATAAATCGGTCGACCTCTAGCTAGCACCCTCATTTTTTAGGCTATATATACACAGGTGTTATATCTCCTTAAAGCTTAGAATGTTGGGGTTCTAGTAGAAATCGCGGTTTTAGTGTAGCTGTAAAATTCACAACGTTATGGCTGCGAGTTTCAACTGCACATATCACAAACAGTAATGTTTTTTTCTTCTAAAAAAAAATCGAAATGCCAACTAGAAACACAACTACCACGCTCATTTTTTAGGCTATATATAAAAGTCTTAAGTTCTTAAAGCTTAGAATCTTGGGATTCTAGCAAATATCTCGGTTTTAGTGTAGCTATAAAGTTCACAACGTTAGACTACTTAATGACAGGTACGCCTCTTGAAAACAATTACATTTTACTTGTAGCACACGTCACTTATGTTAACCTTTTAGTACAAAATATTTTACTTACGGTCATAATATCCTTCTTTTTGGTCATCAAAGGGTCCCAGTAAGGACTTAAAACATAGTTTTCCCAGGTAAAATCCATCTTGAATATAAAAATTGCATTTTCGTACCGGACTGTTAAATGTACTCATAAAAAATGAAAAACCTAGTGTATTTTCCCTGCACTTCTGAACAAAAGACGGATGTGAAAAGTGTCCAAAAGCTTAGCAATTTTGGCATATATACGCCATCCTTATGAAACGGAGATCTTAAAAATGTGCAAGATTAACAATTTTAACTGAAAACTGACAGAGATAATTTAGGAAAGAAATGTGTTGTTCATCTCAGGACCCGGATGTAAACGTCATCACGGTGCATTTTTTCCAAAAACATAGTTTCACAAACAAAGCTATAGCTCATTGGCTGTTTACTCAATCACTACAAAATGTTAGACTTATGTGACCAGCCCCTTACCAACATGATTTGAATTGGATCCAGTATCCTATCTTAACATATAGCTTTGTAGGGTTCTTTCAAAGAGGATGTAGAAAAATAAAAACAGAAAATAATTATGCATTTTCTTTATTTCATCTTGTGCCATATTCACTGTGTATATTTGTTTGAAATTAATTTTACATATCTAAAAATTTCAAAGTCTTTTCTTTAAAAAAATATCAACCATATGTTTGTACTTGCCTCAGGTCCAGTGTAACAAGAGTTTAACTTTGGGTATGTTTTTTAGGCAGAATTTGACAATTAGGGAACGAGCCTTAAGAGGTTAATGAAGGACCAATAGATTTGTACCCAACTCGGGGTCAGGGGTATGTCAAATAAAAATGTGCCTCCCTGTGTGTGTGTGTGTGTGTGTGTGTGTGTGTGTGTGTGTGTGTGTGTGTGTGTGTGTGTCTGTCTATCAGCTCTATTTCCTTCTCATAGACAAATAGGCCTGAATACATGCATATTGTGCATACTTAGATTGTAACAACACATGTATAAATGACCATACAGTGCAATTCTTTCAGATTGTACTACCTTAAGTCCAAGCCTCTCCTTTCTATGGGGCACTGCACACACTGTCACTAAGTTCACAGGTCCAACAGCACACAATGAAACCAGCAATCAGTGCTCAGCCTCAGACATTTTAACATTATATCCCGTCTGATAATACCTAATTGCTTCTAATGTAACATCAATATGCTTTGACAGAGCCAACAATTGCTAACTAGGGCTGCAGCTATCGATTCTTTTTGTAATCGATTAATCTAGCACTTAATCGATCAATTAATCGATTAATCTGATACATTTTTCTTGTGTGTTTTTAAACAACCAAAACAAATAATGCACAATAAAAATTATTTGGCTGTGAAATTATCAAGCATTTGGCTTTTATTTAAAAAAAAAACAGGTATTTATCCAACTCCAACAATTGGCTCCAAAACTAAGCCTATTATTGCATTGTTTTACCCATTTAGTGTTTATAAGTGACAGTGCCAACAATTATTACAACAAACCCCATCAATTCAATGCTCGTTTAATGCAAACTTGTAAGACTCAGATTTGTCTTCCTCCCCGAGTGGTGTTTAGATTTCACTACATAATACATAACTGCAACCTACCATTACAAACACAGAACAACACTCAAAACGTGCAACATGAACATGCTATGTACTGTACATTATATACATACAGTGTGCAATTTGGTAAAAAAACGGGCGTAGATTAAAAAAATCAATTGCTATTTGGTTTTCCGTTTTCGTTATCATCTCTTGTTCGATGCTCATTTAATGCAAACTTGTTAGACTCAGATGTCTTTCCGCCCCGAATGATGTTTAAGTTTCACTACGTAATACGTAACTGCAACATACCATTACAAACACATGTACATTTTATATGTACAGTGTGCTATTTGGTAAAGACAAGGGCGTAGGTAAAAAAGTAAAACTTGTTTTATTGAGCGCAAAGCAAATCACTCGAAAATTGTGTCGCGTGGACAAGGGAGTGAGAAAACGATAAGAAGTTGAAGTGAAATTCCAGTATCGATAAGCTCAGACCTTATTGATTTTCGGGTTTTCAGAAATTTGGAACCGGGTCCGTAACAGAACCGGTTTCGAGACCCATCCCTATTAATGACTGTTTCAGTGTCAGTGTTTTTACTACTTTAAAAATTGTTATATTAAAACCTATGAATGTAGCTCTTGTTCACGAGCTGCTCCTCAAAGTCATCTTTGATGATGGCCATTAATGGTTCAGGTGACAAATCGTCTAAAGCCATCCAAACATCAAATAAAATGTTTTTTTGGATACTTGTTGTTTTAAGACATTATTGAATAAATATTTGGTCTTTTCACTACATTTAAAAAAATAAAGTTTTATATTTTGTCAATCGTTTTTGTTGTGGGCTTATTTGGAACACACATGGGCTTAAATGGTGCCACGGTACCAATTAAGCCCATGCCAGACTTGACTATTCATAAAATATCTTTATTTTAGATGATAAAACATACACAAATAAATGAATGTATTTTTAAATGAGAGATTAATCTTAGTTTATTAACATATTAATTTGTTAAAAAGTATGTCAGTATGTATGAAAAATAACTGAACTCAGATTTTAATGGGCTTAATGGGTACCTCTACCTTATGTCGAAATTTAAAAATGGCACGGCAAGTAAGGCTGAAACGATTAGTCAAAATTATCAACAACGTCAACAATAAAAAAATTGTCTACAAATATTTTTGTTGTTGACAAGTAATTTGTTCTCATAGGCCCTTTTTTAAGTGCCTGCAATAACGTGATTTGACCAGTGCGGTGCTGTAGCACTAGACTGTAATGCATCCCTCCCGTATGCAATCCAATAGAAGAAAACAGCGCTAAAATGTCAGTATGCAAACGGAGCAGAACAAGTCACGTGTGGGAAAGTTTCAATAATGTTCCAACTAAAAATGCTGTCATCTGTGATACGTGCAAGGCTTTCCATGGGAGCACAACGTGCATGCTGAAACAATTAAAAAGGAAACATCCCGTCACAAGAGGAGATGGAAAAGGTGAGTGTGCTCCAGCTGGAACTAAGCAAGATGGCCAGTTAGCGACACCAGTTGATATAAACGACTTACGCAGTATTTCATGCATACTAACACCATAGCAACATGTCCACAGACAGCTGTTAGATAGTAAAGTGAATACGACCATAATGTAATGAGACACATTTAGATAGTTAGTTATAATAATTGTTTGTAGATTAATATTTTAACCTGTGTGTCCTGAAGAAAATGCCCCTTTATCTGTTTCAGTTCTACAGCAGTGGGTATATTGATGACTTTCTTTTGAGGAGGAATTATTATACTTGACTTATTTTTGGTTTATTTGTATTTTCTATTTAGATTTAAAGCAACAAAATGATTGAAACAATTCTTAGAGAGCATTTGTAATTTAAATTGGAAAAAATTGGACTAAAAGACTGTTCAGTTGGCTCAAAGTGCAATAAAAAATAAAAAAATGTAAAAGCTGAAGTTATTTCCTGGTTTTATTTATTTGTAAGAATAGGTATAACTCAATGTTTTAACAAATTGCAAAAGCTGAATAATCGTTCAAAGCCTACTGATTAATTGTTGAAAAAATAGATGATTAGTCGACTAATCGTTCTAAAAATCTTTAGATTAGTCGATTATCAAAACGATTGTTTGTTGCAGCCCTAACGGCAAGTGTTATAAAAACCTTTAAAATATTTTTATGAACCACACCCTTAACAATATTATTTTCATAATTGTACATTTTAATTCCTAAACAACATTATTTCACTAGGTGTGTAGTACCTAAAAGTGATAATAGGTAGGATTCTAGCATTATAATACACATATAAGAATGTTCATAATACAGTTGCAATAAAATGTATTCAACCCCTATTGCAAATCAGGTGTACTGTCAAAATGTACAGGGTTTCAGCTGTCTGCAATGACAACAAAAGCAACAAATCAAACAAAAGCAATTGAAATAGCTCAACACAATGAAAGCATCAAGTGGTTTCCCCAAATCCAACTGAAAATGCAACTTATTATGACTTCTCCAGACACATGAAACACCTGAACTGGCTAGGCTTTGTAGAGTCTCACGTTTGACTGTGTGTGAGGAACATGGCTAAGTCAAAATAATGGTCAAAAAAGTTAAAGGGCAGAGATCACTGCCATTCACAAACAAGAAACAGGATACAAAAAGATAGGCACTGAATGTTCCCAGAGACAACATTGGAAGCATAGTTTGCAAGTTCAAAGTAAAGGGAACCGTGGTTACACTACCTGGACGGGGCAGAAAAAGAAAGCAATTATCAGCTGTGACCAGATTTGAGACGGCAGGTTGTGAAAAACACGTTAGAGACTGCAAAAAACCTGAGGCAAGACTTGGTGGCAACAGGCACTGAGGTTTCAATGTGCAAAGTTAGGCACATCCTAAACACAGAAGGTTTTCATGCCAGAACTCCAAGTACACCACTACTGACCCAAAAGCCCAAAAGTTGGCTCCAATTTGCTCTAAATCCTATTAAAAAGCACAGAGGTTTAGGATTCTGTTCTGTGGAGCAATGGAACAAAACTAAAACGTTTTAGAATGATGAATGAGCTGTATATCTGGAGGAAGAATGAAACATACGCTAGAAAGAAAAAAACACTGCATCCTCTGGCACAGGAAACCTACAGCGTGTAGAAGGTAAGAGGGATTAATTGAAGCATCAGGAAATCCTAGGAGAAAACATCTTATCTTCTGTGAGGAAGCTGAATCTTTGGTGTCATTGGACCTTCTAGCAGGACAACGATCCCAAGCATACTTCAAATTCCATGAAGGCTTGGTTTGCAGAAGAAGGCCTGGAAGATTCTACAGTGGCCATCACAGTCACCTGACTAGAACCCCATAGAAGATCTTTGGTGGGATTTAAAGAAGGCTGTTGCAGCACTCAAATCCAAGTATATTACTGAATTGAAGGCCATTGCCATTGCTCAAGCTGCCAGAGGGTAGTGACTGGCTATGCACCTCATTTACAGCAGGTTTTAACAGCAAAAGAGTCCTAGCCCTAAATTCTAAAGATTTTTTAAATGAAGGGGGTGAACAATTTTAAGACTGGAGAAGTAATTATCAGTTGCATTTGCAGTTGAAATTTAGGAAACCAGTTGATGCATTTGTGTGTTAAGCTATTTCAATTGCTTTTGTTTGATTTGTTCATTGCAAACAGCTGGAAATCTGTACATTTTGACAAACTATTTGCAATGTGGGTTCAATGTGAATTGCAACTGTATCTGCATTAATGGTGGAAGGATAGTTTTTCACAACATTTGTTAACCCCAAATATATTTTGTTTCACACAAAAGCAGAGCCTGAGAAGCATAATATTGATCAACAGAAAACAAACTGGCACAAGTCCATGGATAAACAAAGCTGAAGTGTAACAGTCATTCCCTCTGTGCAATTCCTGTTCTAATTGCCAAATAAGCAATGCAGTGTGGGAAATAACTGTCCTAAATCAAAATTAACAAATATAGTTTACTGATTTTGTAAGCTGGTGTCACAGGGTGCAACCCAGTCTCATAGAGTAGACCTATACAATATACCGACATCTGGGACATTAATTAGTAGCTTACATTAAAATAGGTTTAATTACTTTAAAATAGCTAAATGTATATGTTAAAAAAAATTGCTAAATGGCCGATATACTGTATAATGAATTAGCAAAAATGTATTTTGGAAACTTGCAAAATCATGCCATTATGCAAATTTGGTTTGATTAGCTACCAATTGTTTTTTACTGCAATTCACATATTTACATTCAAATCAATGGCCCTTTAAATAAATACATTTTAAATAAGATTTTTCCCAGAACTCATGTGTGGTTTTGAGAGAAATATTAACCACCATCCCAAAACCATCACTCATAACTAGCCTTATGTGGTTTTACTTTGGTTGTGTCAATAACCATCCAGTCTAGAAAAGAAAACAGGTACATCTTCAAACTCACCACCCGCAAATCCAGGTTATTAAAAGCACTAAACATTTTGAAATGTTCTCAGTGTTGTTTTGTATGTTCTCTAGCAGCTGTAAAAACCTGTGCTGGTGGACGGTCCTCAAGTGCAATCAAGGGGGCTGCTTGAATTGATGGACCACCCTAGGTGAGCATGTTATTGTTAACAAAAGTGTCTAAATGAACTTAATTTGCTATTTTGTTCATGCTCTCTTTAAGTTGGCAAATTTGGCTCTCCTTTAATGCCAAGTGACCTATGACTAAAGTTACTGGGCATATAAACTTCGCTGTACCCCTCCCACACCCCCATACATCATTGTTTATCTCTAATGCATTCTCTGTTAGATCACCTGCAATCCTAACAAAAAAAAAGGCTGGCGTTTTGTGTATCATTGTACATCATACTGTAAGTAAGATTCTCAATAATCATAATGAGATTTCAATAGATTCTGGCACATTTCCAATAGGTTGTTAAATCTGAATTTAAATTAAAATAATGGAGAAGTCTATTAGCTCAAAAAGCCAACTTCAACCTCAGTAGCAATAGTGGAATCAGACTAAGAATCAGATCCCTTGGGAACCTTGACACATCGCTGCTATCATTTTCCAGGTCACGTGATACTCAAATAATGCTTAACAAAAAATACAGTAGTTTAGGAGAGTATTTGCATGACAGGCTTAATATGCTATAATAGGTTTCCTAGCAAATATAATCATAGGATTTCTTGAAGGTTTCCTGTTTGGCCTACACATCGAAATGTTTCTAAAATGAGCAGTAAAGTGTATATTATGCTATCCAAAACCAAAATCTAAGTAATTTGTAACATGTCCTCATGTCCTCGTTTGTGACATGTCCTAGTGTAACCTAAAAATGAGCACATAGGGAAAGCGTGAGAGACGTGTAGTGATTTTTTTATTGCAAAAATGTACTTAATACGAAATGAAAAACGTTTGGATAGTAGTAGTATTACGTACCATACTCTCACGTCTGTTTTGCATTTGAGACCTACTGTACCTTACAATTTAACATTGAATAACGACCAATGAGTGTTACTTCAGGTGACACCGACAATCTTTGCTTCATTGTGTGTAGTCAAGACATAGTTTTTCTGAAAAAAAAAACGATTTACTGAAAATAGCAAGAACGTCTAACAGAATGACAGAAAGACAAGTGACAGGCGGGCTGCCAGGGGACAGTCAGACTCAGAAACGAATCCACTGTGACAGTTCGCCACTCTGACAGTTAGGCCTAGCTATTGTTGTGGCTGTGCTACTGTTGTCAAAGTGCGCGCAACTCCTCCGTTCTAGACAGAGCTTTCACCGTTCTGTTCATCATGGAGGGTTCATCTGTCTTCTAGCGAAGGTGCTCTTAGGCCATTTCACAATCTCTGATGAAGCCGAACGACAGCCATTACCTTGCTCGCAAGCCTCAACTCTTCCGACAAATTACCCAAACCATCAAGTTATAGTGCCAAGAGTGCGACTACTGAGCACACAATTCATTACAGTGTGAACAAAAACGTTATTTATTTGCGAATTTGCCTTTCAATACCAAGAATCATACCGTCTATCTACTATAGCTAGCTACCTAGAATTGTTTGATTAGCTTAAAGTATATTAAAACAAGCAGTATCGTGTTCTTACGAAGAAAAACGCAGGAAGCAAATGTTATTCGACTTACCTTGAAATATTAAATCCACAATCTTTAGAAAATATAAAGGAATTGATGACAATGTAGTTAAATTAAAAGATACGATTTCTATTTACATAAATCCAATCTCCGTTTTCGTTTAATGTAACATAACTATTCAGTTCAGCCAAGCGATACAGTATAGCTAGCTTGTGCACAACCTACGTAATTGACACCAGATTATGAGTGACATGGATGAATCCAATAGGAAGCTGACACTCCAGCTTCAAAGCCAATCATAGTAGAAGTCACTGTAAAGGGGAAGGACCTGGAGGAGAGGAGATGACGGAGCTGACCGCCATGTTGTAAGAGGTTTGTATCCCTCCGCTTCAGTATTTACCTTTTACATGATTTTGCATGTGGAGAAAATGTCACTGTGTGGTCGAATACGTGCTACCAGTTCGTTTTGTCGGGAGACGATAACTAGCTGTTTTGTAATGCGGTTCATTAGAATATTTATCATACTGGCTTGAAGAAGGGCCTAGGAAAGAAAAGTGTATAACGTATGTGTTTTTAAAAGTTTCCTCAATGATCAGGAGAGGGAGCCATTGCAGTCAATTTTAGTCAACAGATCTGTTCTTATTTAGGTTGTTCATTAAATAAAAAACAGTTTGACCAACGGGTAAAATAATAATAATAATTTAAGACAACCAATGGTCCAAATCGTATTTATTATCTGTCAAATTTAGAACTCAAGAATGTCCAAAGTTAAGGTGTTGAACAGTGATGTAATGGTTAAAAAACGTATGGAATCCTCGCATCGATCATGTTAAAACGAACAATCGTCAATATCAACCAGAACATGTTACGTTTTTCAAATTTTATTTGATTGTTTTTAATACAGTTATATTAATAGGGCCTATTGGACATTTTTTACGAATTCCACAAAATGTACTAATACAGTTGCATTCAAAGACACATTAGTAATCCCACCTAAAGTTGTTATAGGACTGGACACCCATTTGAAAATACCATTAGAAAATCTTCATATTGAAAAGTGTGATCTTTTTGTTAATCTCTTATGAGCTGCAATGCAAAAATGTATACAGTAGCAAAATGCTGACGTGCACCAGTGTGGATATACAGTAAGCTATGTGATAATAAACAATGAATGTATGTACAGTACTATCAAATGAAACTGTACTAACGTTCATGTTTATGTTGTAATCCTACTTGATTCAATAATCAGCTCATCTTCAGAATCAATATAGCACAGCTCTTTGTAATTCAAGGTTTTACAGTAAGTACCTTAAATGGCTTAATGAGATAAGGCCATATATTATCAACAAAATACATTATTTGAACAACCAAAGCACTAACCTCCTCGCTTGGTCTTCCTGTATGGCGGCCTGCCTTAGCACAACTTTTTAAAATATTTTTTCTCATTATTCTCTGTAAAGCAACATTTAAAATGATAATTGTATGGGTATGAGTAAGGGCTGAATCTCTGTTTAAATAAATAAAATATGTTAGCTATTTGGATATTTAGGCTATATATTTGCATTACATTTAGTTAGTTATACAGTAGTTTGCAGTACAGTCTCTTGCAGTGATGGAGCGATGCAGGCTCAGTAGCTACTACTGACTGACTGTAGAGCTAGATAGCTAGCTAGACACCTGACTGAAATATCAGCAACTCTTTTTTTTTTACTGTTTTGACCCACAGGGCGAGGATCCGGTTTGGCCAAGTGACGCAAATGCGGCAGTGCCTTAAACCTGCATTCTCTCTGAATTCCAGCTGGGGGCGATACGTCTGGTTGCAAAAGAGCTTGGTTCCTGTAATAGTATATTAGGATTTGAGACACTTCTCACTTGATTTATTACCTCAGTAAACATTTTCATAATGAGTATATGGTCTCAATCGCTAGATTTAAGCCTTCTGCAATACATAATGATGTACATTTTTTGAATTATGCTTTCGTTGATTTTAAAATTGTCGATACAGCAAAGGGACGTTTAGGGCATGGCTATGGCGTTAGGTTGTACGACAAGACACTCAAAGGAGTTGGCAGTTCAGTTTTTTTCGGTAAATAATGTTACATTTGTTTTACAGTGTCTTAATACTGTTTTTTGTTAGCCAATGTTAACATCCCAATTAATATCAGTTAGCTAGCTAGATTACTCCTCCCTCTCGTCTAAAATCGTCACATCTGCAACCAAGATGTCTGCGCTCGTAACTGGAAATTCGATGACCCAAATCAGATCTTCACAAACCAATGGGTGACGTCACAAGTGACGTCCAGTGATATATACGGTCTTGGAGCCTGCTTTTCCTGGAGACTGCTTTGTTTTGGATCGGTCTTTCTATTTTAAAAACAGATGCAGGAGTTAGCTAATATATACACCAATCAGCCATAATTTTATGACCATTGACAAGTGAAGTGAATAACACTTATAATCTTGTCATCATGTGAGTGGGATATATTAGGATGCATGAGAACCTTTTGTCCTCAAATTTGATGTGTTAGAAGCAGGAAAAATGGGCAAGCATAAGAATTTGAGTGAATTTCACAAGGGCGAAATTGTGATTATTGCAGAGTAGCACCTCTAACAATACTAGTTGCTGTACAGTTCTATAGGTGGACAAGTATGGTAAGTGATTCAGGTAAGAGAATCAGGCTTGGAAGAAGTATATATTCCTCAAACTTCTCTTTAATAGCAGTGGTCAGGCAGTAAGTAACATCCATTTACAATTTCAGGATGATAAGGACTGGAGAGTTAGGTGATTATATCACGTTATGTTGTGGTCTATTGAATATACAATGAAGGAATACTGTATGAATACAATGCATTCTTGTACAAATTACATCACAAGGTATCAATAGCTGCATAAACAGTCATAACAAATGAATACTTAAAGGACAACTCTGGTGCAAATGATCCTAGGGGTTAATAACACATTGGTACAGAGTCGACCGTTCTCTTGGATATGTTTTCATGCTAATCGAATGTGCACAGTTTTAGGGCGAACTGATAATTACCTTATAACGCTAGTTGTGAGGGCACGGATGAAGTAAAAATAAATCGCTATTATAGACCACTAACAAAACTCAAAATAGCACCAGTCTTCCACGGTAGCATAATGAGGCTCCCTACATGCAAACTGAAGCATTGAGAACTTTGTAAGTGGGCAGACAGTTTATTAGAAAAATAGTTTTAAAGACATTACCGTTCGTGTAAGCCAGTTGCCATCTTCGGGACACAGACTCGATCAGTCAAACCACAAACTCTGTGCTACGTGAGCTCAACTGTGACTTGGAAGCTTCCATGGCAAGAGGTTTTGCAGTCATTCATGCATATCAATGCACAAGACTTACAGCTGGCAATGCGCCCTAAAATCAAACACAATTTGCTTACAGTTCAGCTCATTGTTAGGTTAAGAGATGATGACTAGGTCTTTGATGGCCCATCATGGAAGTAACTTCAGACTGAATAATGGAGTGAAGCGGAATGTCAAAATCAGTTCTGAACATCAGGCTAGGGCATCCCTAAATTTATGAAACTCCAGGTAATACAGAAAGAATATTATCAAAAACACAAGCATGTCTACATCAGACTGACTGAAAACCAACACATTTTCAGTTTTAGAATGGCCATTAGCCAATGTCCACACCTAAAACTAATTGAGGTCTTCTGGCAGTGGGCTAAAATTATTCCCTTCAAAGAAAAAAAACTGTCTTACAAATGTAGGAAATGTTTGGTTGCTGTCATTGCAATTGACAGTGGCACAACCACATATTAAGTGTAATTATGGTACCACTTTTTACCAGTAGGACAACTGATGCAAAAGTGAATCAGGAGGACCCATACAACAGAGAATACTATGTAATTTATTGGATCAGAAATAAAACATAATTTTCTGTATCATTTTAAGTATTTGCAAACAACTACCAATTGTTTATCACACAATTTTATGAGCATTGCCTTTTGTATAATAAATAACAAAAGACCTGAACTTATTAAACTATTATTGTGAAAAAGAGTAGGCTGTGTGTTCATGTGATGGGTGTGATAGAGTGAATGTCACATGGGTGTGAAAGAAAGAGAGGAAACGTCTTAGGGTGGGCGAGGTGGAGGAGAAGATTATGTTTATGTTTTATGTAAAAGGCTTAGGTATGCTACAGAGGAAATACACTGCAGACTGATGGCTTCCTTCCTAGAAGGCCACATCTAGCCCCTTTGTCAGAATGCAGAGGCCTTCACATATCTATAATATTCATGCAAATACACACACACACAATAACTGTACACACACAAACACATCTGAACTGGTGGCTCAATTGATTTTATACAGATTTTTTATCAACTGGGTTTCAAGGAATAATAACAACATTTCTGGATTAATCAGGCTGTGGTAGTGGGCTGCCACTGATAAATACTTGTATTATCATTATGTAACCTGTTGAACAGATTGTTTGATTGGTTCCTGTAACCTTTATAGGTTTTATGACTGAGACAAGCGTAAAGTAAAGGCATAATGTGTTATTTGATATAGTCTATGAAGAAAAACAAAAACGTATACAATTGATTAATTGTTGAAAAGCACCAGAAACATTTTTCCCCCTAATTGACAATTTAAGCACCAGACATGCTTAATGTGTACATTTGTGCTGTGAAAAAAGAAAGGTGTTGACAAGTCATTTGTCATTTAACTCCCTGAGGTTGATTCACATAGTTCCATCTGTGCAGACTTCCTGTTTTTTTCCTTACATTAACAATATAAAGAGGTGGCTGGTATAAAACATTCTGTGACTACATTTAAGGGGGCTGTGAATTACAGTGTTTTAGAGTGAGGAGAAGCGTCATGCACCTATTTTTTTTAAGGGGGCACAGTGTGCACAACACACGCAAACATGTGCCCACAAATACAGATATTAAAAAGAAAATCCACTTGGCTCAAAAATCTGAGGGGGCACGCTGATATGACAAAACAGACATTAGTTGGTTACATAATTATTCACCCCCTTGCTATGAAACCTCTAAATAAGTTCTGGTGCAACCATTTGCCCGCAGAACTCACATAATTAGGTGGACTCCACCTGTGTGCAATTAAAGTGTCAAATGATCTGAAAATGAAACACCTGTTTCTGAAAGGCCCCAAAAGTGGTTAGAGAGTATATGTGAACCAACAGCATCATGAAGACCAAGGAGCTATCAAATCAAGTCCGGGATAAACTTCTGGAGAAGCACTAAGCGTTAAAAAAAATTACCAAAACTTTTAACATCCCCATAGCAATGATAAATCCCTTGATAATTTAAGAATATAGTACAACCACAACTCTTTCTATAGAAGGGTGTCCACCAAAACTCAGTGACCGCGTAAGGAGGGGGTTTAGTCAGATGAGCAGCCAAGAGGCCAGTAGTAACACTGAAGGAGCTGGAGAGATCTGCAGCTGAGATGGGAGAAACCCCCAATGGGTCAACTCTATCCTAAATGCTGCACAAAGCTGGGCTTCATGGACTTCATGGTTGTGAGGAGAATCCCCCCCAAAGAACATGTCAAATCCCATTTTGAGTTTGCCAAAAGGCATGTGGGTACACACAGCAAACATGGATAAGGTTCACTGGTCTGATGAGACAAAATTTGAACTCATTGTCCAAAACGCTATGTGTGGCGTAAAACTAATACTGCTCATCAATCACCCTGAGAACACCATCCCCACGGTGATGCATGGTGGTGAAAGCATCATGCTGGGGGGATGCTTTTCATTAGCAGGGACTGAGAAACTGTTCAGCATTGATGGCAACATAGATGGAACCAAATACAGGGCAATTCTAGAAGAAAACCTGTTTTCATCTGCAAGACACTTGAAAACAAGGCAGAGGTTCACCTTCCAGAGAGGATATTGAACCTAAACCCATAGCCAAAGCTTCACTGGAGTGGTTTAAAACCAACAGTCTGAATGGCTTAGAATGACCTCAATCCGATTGAGAATCTCTGGAAGGTGTTGAAAGTTGCTGTTCACCAGCAGTCCCCATACAACCTGACAAGGCTTGGCAATTGCAGGATCCAAATGTGCAAATCTGGGAGAGACTTACCTAAAAAAATGCACAGCTGTTATTGCAGCCAAAGGTGGTTCTACCAAGTATTGACTCAGGCATGTAAATACTGATGTTACCTACAAATGAGTTTTTCTATTTTTTTATCTTTTGTGTTACAATAAAAACATATTTAGCACCTTTAAAGTGTTTGGTATGTTGTGTAAAACAAATAGGAAAAATCCCAATACAGTCCTATTTCATTCCAGGTTGTCACACTAAGAAATGTGGAAATGTCCAAGGAAGTGTGAATACATACACAATGCGCTATTGCTCTAAAAAACATTTATCTTGTACAGTATGCCATCATTTGTACATGCATAATGCAGCAGAGAGAGCATAAAACTATACTCAAAAAACTTTTTTCATTGATTACTTCACATTCAATGTTCATCTCAATCTTTGTTTTTTACTCACATTTTCTCCCAAAACAAATTGATCTTGTCCAATTTCCTCAAACATTGCCTTGTCAGCAGCTCCTCAAGTCCTTTGACACATTTGGGATGGTTGCAGAGCAATTGTTTTCACAATGCTTGTCCAACAAATAAACCTTTAGTCAGATCATGCGTTGGATGATTACACTCACCAACTATACCTCAGCGATTTAATTCACAGGCACTTGATCTTCACAAACGTAGTTGGTCAAATACTTGTGGGTCAGAGGACAG
This sequence comes from Umbra pygmaea, assembly GCA_016801145.1. NCBI lineage: Eukaryota > Metazoa > Chordata > Actinopteri > Esociformes > Umbridae > Umbra > Umbra pygmaea. The sequence continues at coordinate 5,980 of JACXGM010010679.1, read as the reverse complement.
TTTATACAGTAGCTAGACAAGTGAAAATGTCTATTTTCATTAATGTATTGTTTAAGCCGAGGAGCTCCATTGACTACATTTGGTAAAGTACGGCACACTTCTTCCAAAATGGAAGTAAAAGAAGAATGTTTATAGCCTCTTAAACCAGATGAGATTGGAGGTGTGGACTTGTGGACTTGTGAGACTACATAAACTAACAATTTTCAGGAGATCGAGGAACCAAATAACCATGCCTTGAAGTACAGTGGGAGGGAGTTTTTGTAAATGCACCATCCAATAGAAATCTGAAAAGTCTGGGAACCGAAGGGTCCAAGTGTTCAATAGTGTTTAATATCTGTAATTTCATTTCACATTCTTACACATAACTTAATTTCTGAACTTATTTGTTTTGGTTTCTTTGTATGTATGTAATACTTGGGTTGTTACCAACATCTTGTGAAACTGTCATGTCAATAGCACATTTGGAAATATATGTAACAATACTTATTTCACCCGCTGTATTAAAAGTGATCGTGGCAGCCGGTACCAGCTGTGGTGAAGGGGCGGAGCTCCAGTGGTCTCCTCTGTCGCAGGTGAAAGCCGGCTTGGGTAGACCCTCAGAGATTTCTGCTGCTGTAGGCTGAACCCTGTGTTTCTTGTAGCTGCAGGCGGAAGACCCCCGGAGAGTTTAGCTGCCAGTGGCGTATCCCTGGTGGTGTCTATAGCTGCTGGATAGAGAAGCAAGTGGATAGAGAAGCATGCTGGCAAGCCTTTCACATATACTTCTGTAAATGGACTGGTCTAGCAACATTTAAGTTAAATTAGCCAGCTATAATCGCAGAATAAATAAAGACAGATTAGTAATTTTGAAAACGAATCAGCCCTTCAGAAGGCTTTAAAGAAAGTATGTTTTCTACAAATCAAAGATGAAACAAGTAATAGCAAAATGTGTTAAGCCTAGTGTAGTCGGAATGAAATTCATGTTGTGTTTTGTATCATGTTTCAATCATCTCACACCATAGGCTCAAACTACATTAAATGTTTCAAAATAACCTATTAGGCTCTGTGTTAAAGTGTGAAACATCTGATCTACTCACTACATTAACCATTAACTTTACCTAAAACCCGGATCGTAGGAGTGAGATTGATATTGGAAGGAACACGTCAAAAATACACTGCTTAAAAAATAAAGGGAACACTAAGATAACATATCCTAGAACTGAATGAATGAACTACTTGTATGAAATACTTTCTTCTTTACATAGTTAAATGTGCTGACAAAAAAATCACGCAAAAATTATCAATGGAAATCAAATTTATCAACCCATGGAGGTCTGGATATGGAGTCACACTCAAAATCAAAGTGGAAAACCACACTACAGGCTGATCCAACTTTGATGTAATGTCCTTAAAACAAGTCAAAATGAGGCTCAGTAGTGTGTATGACCTCCACGTGCCCGTATGACCTCCCTTCAATGCCTGGGCATGCTCCTGATGAGGTGGCGGATGGTCTCCTGAGGGATGTCCTTCCAGACCTGGACTAAAGCATCTGCCAACTCCTGGACAGTCTGTGGTGCAACGTGGCATTGGTGGATGGAGCGAGACATGATGTCCCAGATGTGCTCAATCGGATTCAGGTCTGGGGAATGGGCGGGCCAGTCCATAGCATCAATGCCTTCCTCTTGACACACTCCAGCCACATGAGGTCTAGCATTGTCTTGCATAAGGAGGAACCCAGGGCCAACCGCACCAGCATATGGTCTCACAAGCAGTCTGAGGATCTCATATCGGTACCTAATGGCAGTCAGGCTACCTCTGGCGAGCACATGGAGGGCTTTACGACCCCCCAAAGAAATGCTACCCCACACCATTACTGACCCACCGCCAAACCGGTCATGCTGGGGGATGTTAAAGGCAGCAGAATGTTCTCCACGGCGTCTCCAGACTCTGTCACGTCTGTCACATGTACTCAGTGTGAACCTGCTTTCATCTGTGAAGAGCACAGGGTGCCAGTGGCAAATTTGCCAATCTTGGCAAATGCCAAACGTCCTGCACGTTGTTTGGCTGTAAGCACAACCCCCACCTGTGGACATCGGGCCCTTATATTACCCCATGGAGTCTGTTTCTGACCGTTTGAGTGGACACATGCACATTTGTGGCCTGCTGGAGGTCATTTTGCAGGGCTCTGGCAGTGCTCCTCCTGCTCCTCCTTGCACAAAGGTGGAGGTAGCACTCCTGTTGCTGGGTTGTTTCCCTCCTACGGCCTCCTCCACTTCTCCTGATGTACTGGCCTGTCTCCTGGTAGCGCCTCCATGCTCTGGACACTACGCTGACAGACATAGCAAACCTTCTTGCCACAGCTCACATTGATGTGCCATCCTGGATGAGCTGCACTACCTGAGCCACTTGTGTGGGTTGTAGACTCCGTCTCATGCTACCACTAGAGTGAAAGCACCGCCAGCATTCAAAAGTGACCAAAACATCAACCAGGAAGCATAGGAACTGAGAAGTGGTCTGTGGTCACCACCTGCAGAACCACTCCTTTGTTGGGGGTGTCTTGCTAATTTCCTATAATTTCCACCTATTGTCTGTTCCGTTTGCACAACAGCATGTGAAATTGATTGTCAATCAGTGTTGCTTCCTTACTGGACAGTGTGATTTCACAGAAGTGTGATTGACTTGGAGTTACATTGAGTTCTCTTAATTTTTTTGAGCAGTGTAAGTTTTGAGTGGGCATATTGCCTGCCTCTAACATTGGGGGGAGACTTCCCCACCATCCCAATCTGCTCTTATGCACTTGCCTAAAACAATACCTAAATCGAAATGCAACCAAAAGTGTTTTCTTACTGTTTAAAAGTAATTGAAAGCCACGGAAGGAATGTGGTATGTTATCAAAGCTTTCTTGGAGTTTTAACTATGTCGAAATTATCTGTTTTATTAGGTTTACTTTATCTATTTTCTGTGAAGTTTACCTGATCACATTTTAGGTTTAATTTATGTAGAAATCAAAAGAAACGTGTAAAACAATCTCTCATAACTACACACATGTATACACACATTTCAGTAAAACACACATAGATCACCACTATAACAGGTTGTGTGTGTGTATGTATTTGTGAAAGAGTGGAGTATGGCTGAGAGGTGTGTTTGAGTGTTAGGTGTGTGTGTGTGTCCGTGTGTAGTACAGTTGAGAGGTGTGTGCGTGGGCAGAGAGCCCTTACAGTGTGCAGTGACCCACTGCTCCCAAGGGCCACTGCATCCTGCCTGCTGCCTGGCAACAAGCCATTACCATAGCGACAAAACCAACAAAAGCACCTTCCCACACCCCACCTTCACACCACCCGCACACCCATTCAGTCTCAAGCTAACACAGGAACGTGTGTGTGTGCTTACGTATGTGTATGTGATTGAATGTGTGTGTGGGTGCGTATGTGCACAGGTAGACATACAATTGAATCAGCCTTATCAATGATGTCAGAAGTGACAGAGTTTAATATAATTTGGCCATGAACTACCAACTACATTGATAAAGATATACATTGCATAAGACAGAATGTTCTAACCATAATAATGACTGTAAGATATAAACTGGAGGTATTGAAATCATTCTGTAACTCACTGGCAACACTTTACAGTAGATGTGAATGTGATACTGAAGGATGTAGACTAATTGCATTGGCGTAGTACTGTAAAGTGTAAATTGCTGGCAACAAAGAGGTTACGGTAATTTTGATACTGTAGGATGTAGATTGGGCGCAGATGGCTCAGTGGGTAGGGAGTCAGACTTGTAGTCAGAAGGTTGCGAGTTCGATTCCCGACTGAGCCAAATGTCGTTGTGTCCTTGGGCAAGACACTTTACCGTAATTGCTCCCAGGTCGTTGCTGTAAATAAGAAATTGTTCTTAGTCAACTTACCTGGTTAAATAAAGGTTAAATAAATAAATAAAGATTAAATGTATTGGAATAATCCTGCAATTTGCTGGCAACACTGATTTTACCATTGGTTTGGAACTGTAGGATTTAAACAAATTATATTTTGATAATATTGTAATTTCTAGGCAACACTTCTTATTGTAGTTTTGGTAGTTTAGTGTGTAGACTAGATGTAATTGGATAATACTGTAACTTGCTGTCAACACTGCTATTCCTGTAGTTTTGATACTGGGATATTACTGTAAAGCAGGTGTCACCAACCCTAGTCCTGGAGAGCAACCGTCCTATAGGTTTTCAAGACAAACTCACATAATGTAGCCTTAATGAGCTTTTCAAACAGCTAATTAGTAGAATCAGGTGTGCTACATTAGGGTTGGAGTGAAACAAGTGAAACTGAACAGTCAGGGCAGTACCAGGTTTGGAGATGCCTGCTGTGAAGTGTAAGTTGCTGGGATACACTGGTAAGATTTGATACTTGTGAGATGTAGACAAAATTTAATTGGATAATACAGCATCACCAACTGCTCACCAACTGATCTTGCTGCACAACATCCTCTTGATGCAGATGGTGTCACTGTGAATCGTTCAACAATTCAGCTCACTTTGCATATGGAGAAGCTGTACGAGAGAGTAATGCGGAAGAAGCCTTTTCTGCACACATGCCACAAACAGAGTCGCTTGAGGCATACAAACGCACATTTGGACAATCCAGCTTTATTTAGAAAAAAAAGGTGCTGTGGACTGATAAAACATGGCATGGCAGCAGAAGAACATAGCGTTCCGAGACAAACACTTGCTACAGTACCCACAGTAAAATTTGGTGGAGGTTCCATCATGCTGTGGGGTTGTGTGGTCAGTGCCGGTACTGGGAATCTTGTTAAAGTTGAGGGCCGATTCCACTTAATATCAGCAGATATTTGAGAATAATGTAGAGGAATTAGTCACAAAGTTGAAGTAAAGCCTGGATATTTCAAAAGACAACAACCCAAAACACTGTTTAAAATATACTATTTTTCCAGAGGAACAATTACGATGTTCTGGAATGGCCATCCCAGTCCCCAGACCTGAATATCATTGATAATGTGTGGGGTGATTTGAAGCGGGCTGTCCATGCTGAACTGAAATTGGCTAAATTAAACACTACAAGCTCACAGGCATGGTCTTCGTGCGGCTGCGCGGAAATGGAGGAAAACAAAACTTCTGAATAACCTGGAATCCTTCCAATCCCTCCTTGCCAACTTCTCCTTCTCTCTGTCTGCTGCTAAAGCCTCTTTCTATCACTCACAATTTCAAGCTTCATCCTCCAACCCCAGGAAACTCTTTTCCACCTTCTCTCCTCAGCCCTCCACCTCCTCCCCCACCATCGTCCCTCTCTGCTGATGACTTTGTTCACCATTTTGAAAAAAAAGTGGATGACATTCGCAACTCCTTCACGACGCAACCTTGCATGCCCACTGTTTGCTCCATCACCAAACCCCTCCTAAAGAAATCAACACTAGACCCCTCCTATATTAAAAATTTCAGCCCGGTATCCCTCCTGTCTTTTCTGTCCAAAACACTTGAGCATGCATTATCCAAAAAACGATCTGTTTATCTCTCTCAGAAGGATCTCCTCGACCACAACCATTCAGGCTTCAAGACGGCCCACTCGACTGAGACTGTTCTACTCCATGTAACAGAAGCTCTTCGCAAGGCCCAAGCTAACTCTCTCCACTTTTCTAATTCTTCTGGACCTATCTGCAGCCTTCAACACTGTGAACCATAACATCCTACTTTCCACCCTTTCAGATCTCGACATCTCTGGCTCTGCACACTACCTGAAAGGCTGGTCTTACCAGGTGACATGGATAGGGACTCTTTCTGCTGCACGCACACTCTCCACTGGTGTTCCCCAAGGCTCTGTTCTAGGCCCTCTTCTCTCTCTACACCAAAATCCTTGGCTCTTTCATAACCTCACGTGGACTCTCCTATCACTGCTATGCTGATGACACTCAACTATTTCTTTCATTTCCCCCTTTTGACACCCAGGTGAAAACCTGCATCTCTGCATGCCTGGCTGATATCTCTGC
>JACXGM010010678.1:7443-26047 GCA_016801145.1 Umbra pygmaea | reverse complement strand
CTTATATACAAAATGGAGTATGCAGGTGTGGTGAATCATGATAATGAAGTCCGGGTATGGGAACTGTAGTTCTTAGGAGGTATGACTAGGGAAGCTGTAGTCCACAGGAAGTAGAACTGATGAATGGGAATTGTAGTTCAGAGCGGGATGGAATAGGGAAGTGGCAGTGTCCAGGGAAGGGGAATCGGGAAACGTTACATAGCGATGCATGAAAAATAGGAAATGTTATTTGATTAAATTAACCCAGCCCCCTAGACAGTTTCATACCAGTGGCATAGGCACGGAGAAATTAGATGCATAATGCACTTTTTGTTATAGCCTTGGCAAAAAAAAATGTTTTTAAACCTAGTCTATTATGATCTATTTATAATATTTTTTTATTTTAAATAAATTCTTATTTTTTTCGTTAAAAAACAACATCTAGATCCACGCCTACACATTCAAGTGTATGCGCAAAAATTGCCGCCAACGCGACCCCAGCGAATATCATGGGAGACTAGCAGTGTAGTAGACTGAAACATGCATAATAGGCCAACACATTCAGCATTTAATCTTGATCCGTATTTGCCAGTGCAGTGCGATACATCGAAATTGTGCGCTTACAGGTACAGACTTTATGCATAGTGTTGCGTTTGTTGGCGAAAGGTATTTTAATGTATGGGGCCCTATCTTACACCCAGCGCAACTGACTTTTTACACAAACGCATGTATCATTCCTATCTTACACCCGACGCATATGGGACTTTTCCCTCCACAGACGTGCGTCTGTAAATTAGGGAATGAACTTGCGTTCGTTGGGCGGTTCAGCGAAAAGAGGCGTGTTCCGGCGCAAACGTTCCCTGGTGCTATCTTGCAGTCCCCGAAAACAATTCCGCCACTGACCAGGAAAAACCTGGTTTAAAGTCAGTGGCGTGAAATTCATATGCTATTTTAAGGGCGCATGCTTAACCATAATGTAGCGTGTGCACAACGCGCATTCACTTTGCTCCTCTCATCTACACAAATGCAGCAGTTCTTCATTATTGCAATAGATAATTAGAAGGAAAAATATTACCACACAAAAATTTGAAAAATAGGTGTACATCTTGTAATAAATACTCCCAGGGTACAAAAGAACAATGTTTAATTTAAACAGGTATAAATTAGTCCAAAGGCGAAGGCACAGAATGATAAGCTAAGGCAGAAGAAGTCAAAAAACAGAGCAATGGTCAGGCCAGAATATCAAGACAAGAGTGGTGGCAAAGGTACAGGGGATAATCCAAGACAGAATAATCCACAAAACAGAGCAATGGTCAAACTGGAACAATAATACAAGAAATATAATGCTCAGTAAGAATAAACAATACTCACAATACCTCGCGAAGAGGCAATGGTGTGTGTGTGCTTTATATATGGACTGGGTGAGAGCAGGTGTGCTGAATTTGGGTGATTGAGTCCGGGTTATGGGAAATGTAGTTCTGAGGAGGCAAGACCAGGGAAGCTGTAGTTCACAGGGAAGATGAACTGGGGAATGGGAATTGTAGTTCTGATCAGTCCAGGAAGGGGAAGATGTAGTTCACAGGGATGAGGAACCAGGAAATGTTACACATCTAGTGTACACATTTACTCAAATTATTCATAATGAATTATTTGCACTGATATACATCAACCTCAAGGGAACCCATTCAATCAACAAGTATACACACGTAATTTGCGATGCTAATAGTAAAATCACCCATGTCTTTACTCAGAATTACTCAGGCTCAAGCCACGACTCATTTATTGCAACTTTGCCATGAGGAATCTCCCCTTGGATGGGTGGCTGTGAAGGGGACAACAGCTTTCCGTTAAAGACATGGTTAATGATGACACAATTTATGATGCCAACAAGTGCGTAAAATGCTGTTTAATCAAAAACACACACAAACACGCAGTGTAGCCTAATCGAATGAACATTTGGCACACTGAAAATGCGCATCAGGTGTTTGGATAGAACAGGTACACTACTCAAGTCGCAGCATTCTTTGTGGCTTGTTGTATTTTACGCAACATTTCCATGAATCATGGATGTGTTGATGACATTAATTAGGAAATATTAGAGGACTTCAGGAGACGTGATGTTGAAATGCGTACCAGCCGCTTAAATGCCCAGAAATGCAGAACGGGAGTGGAAAGCTTATTTGACGAGTAATCTCGGTCTAATGTTAGACTACATTGCAAAAATATTACCATGCATTCATAACCTCGTGATTTAGTGAGAGTGAGTCCAAAACATCGTAAAGTAGGCTATGTCTTGTGACATCTCTTTATTTACATTTTATAAAAAGAAAAATCAATAGAAAATCGCAGTTATAATAGCAATCCGCCATGGAACAAGCGCGCCTGCCCTTAAAGGGACTGTGAGATGACGATCTGATTGGTTTATTGCACGTTACGCCCAAACCACACCTATGACTAATGAAGCTACTTTAGACCTACCCATTTTAGATATGCGTTGGGCGCAAGAATCATTTATCCCGCCGGTAAAATAGCAACAGTGCCCGGGACCCTCCCACAATGTAACTTGCGTTTCGCGTTTGATACTTGCGTTTCAGATTGTTAAAATAGGGCCCATGGTCTGTTTGATACGGATCAACATCAATGTATCCCCTTTCTCTGTTGAGACCATATATCGAGAACATACATTTACTATTCCTACAGAACTTGTTAAACAACCAGTATTGTAATGATTAATTTACACACCCTGTACATTTTTTTATTTGCTCCCATGACTGTTTAACACTGTCAGGGTTGCAAATTAAAGAATACAATAAATAAAATTGTTATACACCATCAGCATGAAGCAGGTCCGGCGGCACGAGGGGGCAAAAGGGGGCAATGCCCCCTCAGTTAGAATATTTTGCCCCCTCAGTTTTGATTCCAGTATGTGTCCTACAAATCCCTCCACAGTCAGGCCTATCTGCGATTTGTTGCGTTGATTATTGCGCGGTGTGCTGCTGCACAGGAATCAAAAGCAGCGGGTTAACATATAAAAGTCACACATTGTTAAAAATCATACGTTGATTGGCCTTCACACAGTAGAAAAGGGGGCTCATTTTGAAATGGATGATTACGTTCAAATGTAGCCTGGTAGTAGATTGTTTCCTCCGGAAAGAAGTTTCACAGCTCAATTATGGATGTTAGAAAGTGGTTTTGCACATCCTCAACTCAAAGTGGTGCAGAAATGGAGACGCCAGCCACAGAGGCTGCCTTGCCAACATTGCCGGTAACACCGGGACATTCGACCGCCGATGCCACTCGGCCTAGCTGCAGCAGAGTAAAACTGTCTTACCGCGCCTGGCAGGTTTGTGTGCCTGACAAACTTTTCTGAATCCGGTAAGAAATATCAGCATTGTCCGTTTTGAATTATTGTGTAACTTGCATTCTTTTGGAAATGGTGGAAAATAGCTTGGCAATACGTTATTTTCTTCATTGCTTTTGATTGTCTATTGCGGGATTGAGGTGATGTGGTGTGATGACATTTGACATTTTTCATTTATAATGCAGAGTTGCCAACTTTGGGAGTTTGGCTGGCGTAAGACTCGGTAAAATTTCAGTCCGCGCGCATGCGCGCGCTTGCACGTGCTTGCACGCGGAAAACACTTTTGTTAACCCTAATTTTAGAAATGTCAGTCCTTGTTTACTTAGTATAAACCGTGATTTATGCAAAAAAAACAGCTAATAGAATGGAAACGCTTATTTTTTTAATTCTGAAAGCGTCAGAGTCACGCCAGATGCGTGAGAGTTGGCAACCCTGGCAGTGTGCTCCGACTCCCAACCATGTTCAGAATCTAACACTCTGAACTTTTCACACGCAACTGATGTACAGGTGCAAGGTTTTCAGCGAATCAACGATCAAAGAATCATGCAGTGAGAACGTTTTAGGCAGATGTTACAGCTGTGGGACTACTCTCCTGTCATTAATACGCTGTGGTCTAGTCATCAACAGAATATTAACGGATTAAAAGGGGAGAAAATTTGATTTTGGCGTGACATTTTTTGCGTGTGCGTGAGAGCGTGAGATTGATGCTGAAAGCGTGAGTGTCACGCCAGATGCGTGAGAGTTGGCAACCCTGTAATGTCTAATTTATTGTTGATGTTGTTATAGTTTAATAACTGCTTTTTCCAATACATTGATGGTGGGTAGAATTTGAGCAATATTAGGAACTGTAGTGATGTGAGCTATATGGAAATTAGGAACATTTCTTCGCAGAAGATGTAGCTGCTGCCGCAGTAGCAGCGTTTTCCAAATGTATTTTTTTAACTGACCAGTCAAAGTTGATAGTCAAAGTTGTAAAGCAGTCTAACATGTTTTATTATGGCAAGACAGCCGTGTGTCTGGCTGCAATTGAATGCGTTGTGTATTTACAAGCTACAAATGATTACTGGCCACTCCACTAGGCTAAATACTATCAAAATTATTCATTGTGTTATTACCGATCTGAAATATGTGTGCCTCCTTAGTAATTTTGGGTGCCCCCTTGTGGAGTTAATTCTCCCGTCGGGCCTGGCATGAAGCCACACTGGTTTAATGGAATACACCATTGTAATACACGGGTCTCATTTTTTCCCAGCTTTCCTTGCTTGCTTTATGCCTGGATTATATTTTTTATGCTCTTTAAATTGATCAAAAATTATAATTTACTACAGTTGAGCGAAATATGCGGCTCTCATAGACTTGTCCGTGTCTGCGATTGGTCCTATGATGCACACACCGCCCCTTTTATGTAAACGTTCTTGTCACTAGATTCGGAAATCCTGTGTTGATTTAATGAATTGATAACCACGGTCGTGACATCTCGTATCTAGATCGCAACTGTTAGGGTTAGTGAAGCCAGGTAATAAAAGGAAATCTAGGGCATGTTGAACACAGCTTCGTAGTATAGGCCTCTGTTACGCAGAGAAAAATCGATGTGGCACACCAAGTTTTTTAGATGCACACCCAAATATTTTTTTCTGGCTACGCTACTGTTACGTACGTATCCTACAAAAAAATAAAAATAAAAATATGGTTTTGTAACACCATTTCCTTTTTTGACTGTAATGTTTTTAGTTTACGAAAATATAGTCAGTGAAAAGTACCCAACTTTGAGACGCGATATCTCCGGCTGTCATTAATCCACATGGACAAACCACTCATTATTTGCATTAGCATTATTTAATCAGCGGAACCCTCTCTTTCCAACCATATTGGAAGAGGTCGCTCTCGTCTCCCGGCCACCAGAGGCCGCTCTCGTCTCGTGGCCACCAGAGGCAGCTCTCGTCTCCTGGCCACCAGAGGTCGCTCTCGTCTCCAGGCCACCAGAGGTCGCTCTCGTCTCCCGGCCACCAGAGGCCGCCTTCGTCTCCCGGCCACCAGAGGCCACTCTCGTCTCGTGGCCACCAGAGGCCGCTCTCGTCTCGTGGCCACCAGAGGCCGCTCTCATCTCGTGGCCACCAGAGGCCGCTCTCGTCTCCCTGGCCACCAGAGGCCGCTCTCGTCTTCCGGCCACCAGAGGCCGCTCTCATCTCCCGGCCACCAGAGGCCGCTCTCGTCTCCCTGGCCACCAGAGGCTGCTCTCATCTCCCGGCCACCAGAGGCCGCTCTCATCTCCGGAACTCAAGAGGTCTCCGTACCACAAGAGGTCTCCGGACCACAAGAGGTCTCCGCCGTGCCTGGACCACCAGAAGTCCCTGAGCCATTGGCTGTCCCTGTCCCAGAGCCTACCCTGTTCCAGGGCCTGCCCTTGTCCCAGAGCCTGCCCTTGTCCCAGAGCCTGCCCTTGTCCCAGAGCCTGCCCTTGTCCCAGAGCCTGCCCTTGTCCCTGAGCCTGCCCTTGTCCCTGAGCCTGCCCTTGTCCCAGTGCCATTGGCTGCCCCTGAGCCTGCCCTGCTCCCAGTGCCTGCCCTGCTCCCAGTGCCTGCCCCTGTCCCTGCACCCTTGCCTATACTTACCCCTGTCCCAGTGCCTTTGTCGTCCACTGTCCTGGTGACATTTTCTGCTCCGGTCCCCGTGTCTCGATCTCTCTCTGTGTCTGTCAGTTTGTCTGTTTCTGTTGGTTCTGTGTCTGTTCAGGTGCCTGTGCTGCCTCCGCCTTTGTATGGGCAGCCTCCGTCTATGCCCAGGCCTGCCTGGCCTCTGCTTCTACCTCATCCTGCCGAGCCTCAGTCAGGCTGGTCTCCACTCCTGCCTTCTCCTGCCGAGTCTCCACCCTCCAGACCTCTGCTTTTGCCTCAGCCCGTTGGACCTCCGCTCTGCCTCCGCCCGCCGGGTCTCCGCTTCTGCCTTGTCCTGACAAGCCTCCGCCTGCCTGGTCTCGGCCGCTGCAGTCTCCTGCCTTGTCTCCTCTTCCGCCTCATCCTGCCGTGCCTACGCCTGCCTGGCTCTCCTCCTGCCCGGCCTCCGCCTGCCCGGCCTCCGCCTGGCTCTCCTCCTGCCCAACCTGCGCCTGGCTCTCCTCCTGCCGGCCTCCGCCTGGCTCTCCTCCTGCCCAGCCTCCGCCTGGCTCACCTCCTGCCCGGCCGCCTAATCTTAGCCACTATTGACATTAACGTCAATGCTACTGCCAGTTCTGCCATCGTTTACCTTTTTCTTCTTCTTCTAGTCCGTGAAAATATCAAAGTCGGTAGCCTCTCCTCAGTTGCGACACCTCTGTTCAGGAGAAGACTGCAACTATTGTCGCCAGCACCAGCATGAGTATAAATAGATACGGCGCTCCCATGATGTCAATTTGGCGCGCGCCAGGTCGGGAATATGTAGTATACTGTGCGCCTTAGGCTAACCAGCTACGACGTGACTCATAAGCATACAACATATCATTTAGAAAGCAAAAACAAACGGAAAAACCAAGCAAATCTAAAGTAAGAATGTGTACCTCTTTTTTATTTTCTGTTAGTTTTTTTCACTCGAAATTGTATGTTGTATGCTTATGAGTCACGTCGTAGCTGTGTTGCAAGAAGAACGGTTTGAGTCTGGTCTGTGTGTGTATGACGTAACTTTCACATTTGCTAGATACATACTTTCATTGGCCAGATACCAGCCACAACTAAGCCATGACCTTATTTTACCATTCATTTTACCATTAATTTTGCCATAGAGGATATATATTACTAAATAAGGTATTTTCTTCGTGTAGAGTTACAGACTCAGTGTTTTGGGAACTTATATTTAGCCCCAACAAAGTGTAGAGCGATTTGATGTAAATATATTAACAAACGTCAACTTTGTCCGTGCAAGATGTACACTAGTGTTCTAGTGTTCTTATTTATGTTTTCGGTGCAGTTGGTTGTCTTATCCTCGTTAGTATAGTGGTCAGTATCCCCGCCTGTCACGCGGGAGACCAGGGTTCAATTCCCCGACGGGGAGAAACATTTTCACTTTTTTCAATGTGTTTCTTTCATCTATTGTCGTGAATTATGTTAATAGAAAACGAACAATCATGCTTAATTAATGTTTTGCTGGCAGCAATATGAATTATACTGATTTGTAGATGAATTTTATCTTCTCATTCCATTTACATAACAAATGCATTGTTACATGACAAACATTAATTAAGTGGAGAAGCACAATCAAAGGGTACCACTGAATCCATTAATACATAGACATGCACTTTATGCACTTTTTATTAAAAGCAAGATAGTAATTGCTTTTTGTTATGTTACCATTGGGGTTACTATGACTGTTCTAACATTTACTTTCTGTCATAGGATTTGTTCTTGATTAAACCACAGTTGTTTCCACTTTTCAATACACATTACAAGGTTGTCAGCTGAATTTACATTGTGGATGCTAATTCCTGTACTCATAGATTGCCTTCAATGTAAACACAGTGCCCTAAATAAGTATTGGGACAGTACATTTCAAAATGTTATTTTTGATGTACACTCAAAGCATATGAAAATATGAAAAGTGTTTACATCATTTTGTACACTCCCTGTACCTTACCATAAACTGTACAAATGTGTTTGTTTTCTAGTTACAGAGCTGCATTTGTTGTTGTAAACATTAATTTATATTCGGCAGATAAAAAACATTATTTGAAAGTGTTGTTACATTTTCTAAGGATAACATTGCATATCTATAACATGAATATTATTAAAAATATTAAACATTTTTCTTGACCCTTTTTTATACTTAATTAACACAGGGCATGTAATGACATTATAAACACAAAGAGAGGGAAGACAATGGAATGGTATTTGTGTTTGTTTGTTTGTTTGGTTGGTTGGTTCACATGTATGTCACAGCTGTTTTCTATTGCCCAAATCTTCTATGAAAGACACATTTCTAATTATGTTGAATAACACATGCAGAGACCTATAAAATCAATAAACATGAGTAAATGTGTCCTCAGAATTCGCTCAGCATGGGACCGTCTGCTGTAGCCCGTTGGTAGCGTTGCAAACTCTGTGAAGGTAGCTGGTTTTAACCCCCATTGGTCAGGAGATCAGGAGAATTATGCTGGTGAGCTACAATTGCATGGCCAAAATACAACTATGTATACATACAGCGGGCTCCAAAATTACCGGCACCTCTGACTGGCAATGCACAAAGAATACTTTAAAAACATAAACAATATAATTATAGAGATAAACTCAAAATACCAACATTTGAAAAGTACTGTATTTCATTAATGTTGCAGTGGAACAGACCAAAATCATACAATTATTTAACACAAAAGAAATATCACCAGAATTAAGGTTAACATAGTGTATGATAATTAGTGTATCATAATTATTGTCACTCCTTATTCAGTATAGTGCAACCACCTCCGGAAAGGATAAAAGCATGGAGTCATTTCCTGTAATATTTCACAAGGTTAAGGTACACATTTGGAGGATTTTGGACCATTTCTCTATGCAGATCCTTTCAAGATCCTTCACATTCTTGGGTTTGTGCTTATCAACTACCCTCTTTAGAGGTACAATATGTAGTTTTCCAAAACAATAACAAAAGACGTACTTTGCATTAAAAAAGCAAACATCACTATACCTATATTATATATATTTCTTAGTTGTGTACTTACATTATCCTAAATGCTTCCACCAACTTTCAAACGCAGAGAAATTTGTAATATAATTTGAAGACACGGGACGTTTCATTTTGTCTTCCGTCAATGGCGTCATATAACCTTTGACTGCTCTAGTTCTAAGTTCCAGGGAACCGCCAAACATAATGTGAATAAAGTTAACATTTTTAACAATACATTACTTTGTATACTTTTATTTTTTGTAGTTTCAGATATTTGCACAAATGGGAAAAAGCTAATACTGTACTTTTTTATGGTACTTTATATTGGCAAGTTAACAACCATCTTGTGTATTAGCAGAGGTTTTGAACTTATAGTTCAACAATTGCCATTCTATGTTAACTTTTTTATGATGATAAAAGGTTTTATGATGATTCCAAATGTTTTTCCACAGGGTATAGAGAAGATTTTGTATTTTTTTTAAAATTGTAAGTAGGAACTTAATGGTGGCCTACCAGTCGTTAATTGCACTATGATTACTACAAGTGTAAATAACTGGCTGCTAGAATTACTTACAGTTATTTATTTTGCTGACATGGGCTAATTGAATGACTCGGTGACCAATGAAACAAAAAGGTCTGCTGATGTGCAAATACTTTTTGCAATTGTTAATTTTTATTATACTATTATATTTCTCAATGAGCATCCTAATGAGTTCCTAATTGTTTTTATTTACCAATATTATTGTATGACTTATCCATCGCTGGTATAGTTTGATCGTATGAATGTAAGCTCAGTTAAAAATAAATGTCATCTCACTTTTAACTGCTTACATTTTTAGCAAACTATACATGTGTAAATAGTTGTATGAACAGAAAAAGATTCAACAACTAAGACATGAACTAAACAAGTTTCACAGACATGTGACTAATGGAAATGGAATAATGTGTCCCTGACCAAAGATCAAAATCAAAAGTAACAGTCAGTATCTGGTTTGGTCAACATCTGCATTAAGTATCTCCTCCTCATGGACTGCACCAGATTTGCCAGTTCGTTCTGTGAGATGTTACTCCACTCTTCCACCAAGCCACCTGCAAGTTCCCAGGCATTTCTGGGGGAATGGTCCTCACCCTCCGATCCAACAGGTCCCAGACTTGCTTAATGGGATTGAGAGCCGGCTCTTCGCTGGCCATGGCACAACACTGACATTCCAGTCCAGGAAATTACAGAAGGAGCAGTATTGCCTGTGGCATTGTCATGCTGGAAGGTCATGTCAGGATGAGCCTGCAGGAAGGATACCACATAAGGGAGGAGGATGTCTTCCCTGTAATGCACAGTGTTAAGATTGCCTTACACGACAACACGCTGAGTCAGAGGATGCTGTGACACCGCCCCAGACCATGACCGATCCTCTACCTCCAAATTGGGTAAAGGGAGTGAACTGGTGGATTAAACCCTTGCCTTATCCGGTCGGCAAAAGAGCAAAAACGTCCTTCTTAAAAAGGAACGATTCGAGCGCCGTCTTCTGTTCCTCTTTTAGACAAAAAGCCAAGTCTAACTCGTTCATTGTAAAATAAGAAAGTTTCACAAAAATCCAAACTTTTTTTAAGAATCGTGTAAAACCATGTTCGTTATGCTGACTGACCTGATAGAGGACTGTTTGTTGGTGTGAAATGTGATGATTTGATACTACGTGTTATGGCTTGTTGGATTGATTGGGTAAAGGTTGATCCAATTGCATTCCAATTAATTTATCTCAACTCCATTGTAAAAGCCCCTTGTCCTAAGCAATGTTAAACTGAGCATTGACAGACTGATAACCATGTAGCTTTTCAATGTAAGCTCAAAGAATCAGGCAGGATGGCGAAGCTACCCTGTTCCGGTGGTTAGGGGGATAGTTGAGACTGATGATTTTAGGCAGGTTAGGATGGCTGTGTCAATGTGGAAAGTGTGTTTGTTGCAGGGGCCACTTCTGAGAATGTATGGTAAAACCTTTCAAGATAAAGTTTGAAGCAGCTTTGAAACAATGCAGGAGAAGAAACATAATCATTCATAATGGTATGGGCTCGAGTCTCTCCTAAAATAGTTAGGATACTATAGGACCTTATTCATTTTTTTTTATTTACCCAGTCTGTCAAACTCATCAAGACTATTTGTTTGTCTTTGAAGGCAGCATAGGGTTAACATATTGTAGTTGCTGGAGAAAACAAATCCTTTTTATGCATCTGTCTTGACCAAAAGATGTAGGAAAGTTGATAGTACACTAAGGTGTTCATATTCCACTTTTAAAATTCACACAGACATACACATGGTATCAAAGAAATTCTCTGAACTGGATCGGAAATTAAGAAAGAAAGATTATGTATGTAAAAATCTTAGGGATTTCCTGTATCTGTTACAAGGTTAATGATGTAGTATATATTACAAAGGTATTTATCATAGGGTGCGGGGATGGTGTGGGGGGCTGCTGTTAGATCAAGCCAAATGTCACACACGCAGTACGTCTCGCGCATGCAACATCTATTATGATTGAGAGTGTCATGAACACGCCCTCCTGAGCTTTTCCCCTTCCTTGTGTGTCGATTCCCTGTTGCTGGTTCCCTTGTGTGTGTGTCTGGTCTGTTTCTATGTTTGTTTGTCAGATCCCGAGCACCAGTTCCTGATTTCCCCTGCACTCCTGAAGGCACCAGTCCCTGAGCACCAGTCCCATCATCACTCATCCCGAACACCTGCTACCTCTGCCACACCTGGGCTGATTGCCACCCTCCCTATATTTTTGGACTATATATATTGAACTACCAATTCCCATCTGTGCTGTGCCCTCACTCACCTGGTTCCTCACTTGCCTTCTGGAACTTCCGTCTTCCGTTCTCGTGGATATACCTACCTGGTACCCTTGCATCGAGTGTATACCTACTTGGACTTCAGTTACCTGGATATCATTTCCAGGATCTCCCTCACCTGGTTTCCAACTCAACTGGTAACGATACATACCTCTGGTTGTCCAGTACAACTTATCATAACACTGAACTCATTTATTCAATAACTATTATTGTTATCACTTACCTTGTGTCCATCTGTTTTGCATTAAAACTCAGTCCCTAGCCTGGATCCTGACAGAATAATCTGGCCAGACATGAATCCAGCGGATGTTGATGAGATACAATGGGCAATCACAAATCAGGGTGCCATGTTGGGGAAACACAGCGCTACGTTCCAAAATGTCATTTACATATTATCTTCAGGAGTTAACTACCAGTTAACATTCAATTGCCTCACCGCCTGTTCCGAGCCCTCCTGCTATTCCTGTTCAGCCAAACCCTCAGCCCGTGGGGCTATGGGAGCCATGAGTTTCGCTCCAGCCAGGTACAATGGTGATTTAGGGGGATGTAATTCCTTTCTTTTACAATGTGATCTAGTGTTTGATCAAAAGCCCATGATATATTCCACTGAAATATCCAGGATTTGCTTACATCATCAGTCTGCTAAGCGGAGAAGCTCTACAGTGGGCCACTGCCTTTTGGGAGAAACAGAAAGTGTTATCGGTGACATACTCCACCTTTATACAGGAGATAAAAAATCTTCGATCATCCGATATGAGGTAAAGATGCCTCCAAATGCTTACTAACACTACGCCAGGGCACCCGTAGCGTATCCGAATATGCTATCACCTTTCGCACACTGGCAGCTGAGAGTGGGTGGAACGAAGAGGCACTACAAGCAGGTTTCTGTAACGGACTGAGCAAAGCATTAAAGGATGAGCTAATTTCCTATCCTGAGACCTATACACTGCATGAACTCATTGCTCTGTCCATACGCATTGATAATAGATTGAGAGCATGCCAGAGAGAGAGACGACATGGAGAGGTTCGGGTACCACAAGCGACCCAACCACCAGGAGGCGATAGAAGAACGCCACCTATTTCCAAGGTCACAGTGAATATGTCAGAGGGTGAGAACGGTCCAGAGCCTATGCAACTCGGTCACTCTCGGCTGGAGGTTGCAGAGCGCTGGCGTTGCATGGAGAATAACTGTTGTTTGTATTGTGGTGAAGTGTGACACTTCTTGGCTTCTTGTTCTCACAGACTGGGAAACGTTCCGATTTGTTAGGCAGTGGGACAGTACTAGCGAGTCAGGTGACGCATGTCCCATCCTCTCGGACCGTACAACATTCCACGTCACCATCTCATCTCAAGGTCAGTCGTTAACCTGTTAGCGTGCAGTATCCCGCCCGCGGGAGATTCCCCCCTCTGAAAAAAAAGGACTACATTCACAGTTTACAAGTCCATTTTTTAGGTTATATAAACATGTTATACACTCACCTAAAGGATTATTATCAACACCCGTTCAATTTCTCATTAATATAATTATCTACTAAACCAATCACATGGCAGTTGCTTCAATGCATTTAGGGGTGTGGTCCTGGTCAAGACAATCTCCTGAACTCCAAACTGAATGTCAGAATGGGAAAGAAAGGTGATTTAAGCAATTTTGAGCGCGGCATGGTTGTTGGTGCCAGACGGGCCGGTCTGAGTATTTCACAATCTGCTCAGTTACTGGGATTTTTATGCACAACCATTTCTAGGGTTTACAAAGAATGGTGTGAAAAGGGAAAAACAGCCAGTATGCGTCATTCCTGTGGGCGAAAATGCCTTGTTGTTGCTAGAGGTCAGAGGACAATGGGCCGACTGCTTCAAGCTGATAGAAGGGCAACTTTGACTGAAATAACCACTCGTTACAACCGAGGTATGCAGCAAAGCATTTGTGAAGCCACAACACACACAACCTTGAGGCAGATGGGCTACAACAGCAAAAGACCCCACTCATCTCCACTACAAATAGGAAAAAGAGGCTACAGTTTGCAAGAGCACACCAAAATTGGACAGTTGAACACTGGAAAAATGTTGCCTGGTCTGATGAGTCTCGATTTCTGTAGAGATATTCAGATGGTAAAGTCAGAATTTGGCGTAAACAGAATGAGAACATGGATCCATCATGCTTTGTTACCACTGTGCAGGCTGGTGGTGGTGGTGTAATGGTTTGGGGGATGTTTTCTTGGCACACTTTAGGCCCCTTAGTGCCAATTGGGCATCGTTTAAATGCCACGGCCTACCTGAGCATTTTTTCTGACCATGTCCATCCCTTTATGGCCACCATGTACCCATCCTCTGACGGCTACTTACAGCAGGATAATGCACCATGTCACAAAGCTCGAATCATTTCAAATTGGTTTCTTGAACATGACAATGAGTTCACTGTACTAAAATGGCCCCCACAGTCACCAGATCTCAACCCAATAGAGCATCTTTGGGATGTGGTGGAACAGGAGCTTTCAGGAGCTTTCAGCACCTTGTTGAATCAATGCCACGTAGAATTAAGGCAGTTCTGAAGGCGAAAGGGGGTCAAACACAGTATTAGTATGGTGTTCCTAATAATCCTTTAGGTGAATGTAAATGTCTTGTGTCCTTAAAGCTGAAAATCTTGGAGTTCTAGCAAATATATTGGTTTTAGTGTAGCTATAAAATCCACAATGTTACAACTACTTAATATCAGCTACGCATCTTTGAAAACAAAAATGTTTTTTTTCACTTCATAGAAAATACATTAAGGAATAAAATCAAAGCTCACGAATGCAATATTTAAGTTATATATACTTGTCTCATATGTCCTTAAAGGATAGCATGTTGGGGTTCTAGCAAATATCTTGGTTTAAAAAAAGCTATGACAACGAGATAATTATTAGTCATAATGTGACGTAAATAGCCAGCTTGTTTACACAGCTAGCCATTTTTGTACCTCAAATGAAATACAATGTCAAAAAGAAAACACGTCTAACACCCTCATTTTTCGGTTATATATACAAGTCTTATATCTGCTTAAAGCTTAGAATATTGGGGTTCTAGTAGATGTCGCGGTTTTAGTGTAGCTCAAAAATTCACAACGTTATGACTGCGAGTTTCAACTACACATGTTGTAAACAGTAATTATTTTTTTCTTCTCAATTAAAATCGAAATGCCAAATAGAAACATATCTACTATGATAATTTTTTAGGTTATATATAAATGTCTTATATGTTCTTAAAGCTTAGAATCTTGGGATTCTAGCAAATATCTCGGTTTTAAAATTCACAACGTTAGACTACTTAATGTCAGATACGTGTCTTGAAAACAATACAATTTTACTTAGGAAATATAGGTTAGCACAGTTCACTTATGTTAAACTTTTACTACAAACTTTTGTACTTACAGTCGTAAATCCTTCTTTTTGGTCATCAAAGGCTCCCAGTAATGACATAAAGCATAGTTTTCCCAGGTAAAATCCATCTATTTATGTGAAAATTGCAATTTCTTCACCGTAACTGAATGTATTCATAAATAAATGAAAAACCTAATGTATTTTAACCACAGGCCTGCACTTCTGCTCAAAAGAGGGATGTAAAAAGTGTCCAAAAGCTAAGCAATTTCGGCATATACGTTATCCTTATGAAACAGAGATCTTAAAAATGTGCAAGATTAACAATTTTACCTGAAGATTGACAGAGATAAGTTACGAAAGAAATGTGTTGTTCGTCTCAGGACCCGGATGTAAACATCATCACGGTGCATTTTTTCTAAAAATATAGTTTTACAAACAAAGCTACAGCTCATTGGCTGTTCACTGAATCATTCTAAAATGTTAGACATATGTGGCCAGCCCCTTTGCAACATGATTGGTATAGCTTCCAGCACCCTATCTCAATATATGGCTTTGTAGGGTTCTTTCAAAGAAGATGTAGAAAAATAAAAACAGAAAATAATTAGGCATTTTCTTTATTTCATCTTGTGCCATATTCACTGTGTATATTTATTTTTAAATTAATTTTACTTATCCAAACATTTTAAAGTATTTTCTTTAAAAAATATCAACCATATGTTTGTCCTTGCCTCAGGTCCAGTGTAACAAGAGGTTAACTTTGGGTTTATGTTTTTTTGGGGAGAATTTGACAGTTAGGGGGCAATCCCTAAGTAATTAACATGCCAAGCTTTATTGAATTCAGGAGCTGATGACAGTGTTATTGATGAAGCATTCATTAGTGAAGCAATGGGGATTGCCTATGGTGAAATTGGAGAAAGAACTTGAGGCTAGAACAGTCGATGGCAGGTTGATCTTCCATATTACCACTAGAACGGGATCCCTTCCGCTGGTAATATCCGGAAACCTTTCTGAGGAGATAAGTTTAACTATTGTTAACTCACCCCAAATACCACTGATACTGGGTCATACATGGTTAGTTCGTCAAGACCACTGTGACACCGGTTGACCTCAAGAATGTACCAGCCAAATACCACAACCTCAAGGAAGTGTTCAGTAAAGACCAGGCTCTATCTATTCCAACTTATCACACAATTGACTGTTCCATTCATCTGCTCCCTGGAGCCACATTTTCAAAACCACAGCTTTACAACATCTCCAAGCCAGAACAAGAAGCCCTAGAGGACTATCTTCAGACCGCTTTGGCAGCCGGGCACGTCCGTCCTTCTACTTCACCTTTAGGGGCAGGCTTTTTTTGTTGGGAAAAAAGGAAATGGGGTTTATGCCCTTGTATTGATTACAGGGGTCTCAATGACATAACTGTTAAGAATAAATACCCTTTGCCACTCATGGACTCTGCCTTTGATTCTCTACAGGGGACAACCCTATTCACGAAGCTGGACCTCATGAACGCCTACCATTTCATTTGGGTCAAGGATGGAGATGAGTGGCTTACAAAATTTAACACCCTCCTGTGTCATTTCAAGTATTTAATAATGCCTTTTGGGCTGTCCAATGCACCTGCCGTGATCCAGAATTTGATCAATGATCTGCTGAGCGATTTCATTGGACACTTTGTTTCTGTATATCTGTAAGATATTCTAATCTATTCTCCTACTCCTTCCACTCATGTCCAGCATGCACGCCAGGTCCTTCTCCGCCTGTTGGAAAACCGCCTTTTAGTAAAGGCAGAGAAGTGCCCCTTCTAAACCCAATCCATCTCTTTCCTGATTTACGTCGTTGCGGATGGACAGGTCAGAATGTATCCAGTGAAGGTGTCTGCTGTATTGGTTTGGCTGACACCAGTGAACCGTAAGAAACTGCTGAGTTTTTTGGGTTTTGCTCATTTCTACAGGCAATTCATCAGAAATTACAGCCAGGTGGCTGCACCATTGATTACACCGCCAAATCTCGGCCGTTTCTTTGGACCCCTGCTGCGGAGAAGTCTTTCTGGGACCTGAAGCAGCGGTTTACATTTGCCCCAATCCTTTCCTAAATGGATCCCTCCTGGTAGTTCATACTGGAGGTGGATGCATCTGATGCAGGGATCGGAGCGGTGCTGTCCCCATGGTCACTGGAGGACTATAAGGTGCACCCTTCTGCACTCTTGTCTTGTCGGTTGTCTCCGTCAGAATCAAACTACGAAGTAGGAAACCGGGAACTGTTAGCAGTCAAAGTCTCCTTGGAGGCATGGCGCCATTGGCTGGAAGGGACGGCAGTTCCATTTGTGGTCTGCTTGAGTATGTTTGCTCTGCAAAGCGCCTCAACCCACGCCAAGCCAGGTGGGCCTTGTTCTTCACCCGATTCCAGTTCACGCTGACGTACAGACCCGGAACCAAGAATGGCAAACCCAATGCCCTGTCCTGGGTATATGTCAAGGAGAAGGACGAGCCCTCTCTTCCAGACACCATGGTTCCCCGCCAGTGCATCATCGGCACCATTACCTGGAAGGTCAAGGAAGAGGTTAAAGCAGCACTACAAAGAGATCCCGGTCTGGGTGATGTACTGCCTAACCATCTTTATGTACATGCACCGGTCAGACCATCTGTCCTTCAGTGGGCACACTCCTCCCGCCTTGCATGTCACTTTGGCGTTGCTCACACTTAGACTCACACTAGACAGGAGATTCTGGTGGCCCACCATGAAAAATGAAAAGATGTCATTGCCTACGTCATGGCCTGCCCTGTTTGTGCCCTGAATAAAGGAAATAACCGACCCAGTGCGGGACTGTTTCACCCACTGCTTATTCCATTTTGCCCTTGATCTCATCTAGCCCTAGAGTTTGTCACAGGACTACCACCTTCTAACAGTAACTCTGTGATTTTGACAGTTTTAGATCAGTTCACAAAAGTTACTTATTACCTGCCTCTGCCCAAACTCCCATCTGCCAAGGAGGTGGCTGACCTTCTAGTCTTCGAGGCCTTCCAACGACATGGCCAGCCCACTGATGTTGTGTCCGCAAGGGGTACGGTCTGGAAGAGAGGAGCAGGATCCCAAGCCGGCAAATCCTGGACGCCTCCCTTATCCGGGAGTTCTACCGCCGGAAGCCAGGGGCTCCAGGTGGTCCGCCTGGTGGAGTCCCTCGGAGGGGGGGGGTACTGTTATGAACCCGCCCTCCTGAGCTGTTCCCTTTCCTTGTGTGTCGATTCCCTGTTCCTGGTTCCCGTGTGTGTGTCTGGTCTGTTTCTATGTTTGTTTGTCTTTGTCATTCCAGTTCGCCGCAGCTAATGACTGGAACGAGCTACAGAAGACTTTGAAACTTGTGACCACTGTCCCCCTCACTTCCTTTAAATCACAATTATCAGAGCTTCTGCCTAACCACTGCACCTGCTGACCCCCCCCCCCC
>JACXGM010010677.1:0-25963 GCA_016801145.1 Umbra pygmaea | reverse complement strand
AGCAAGCTAAACCTTTACTACGTTGTTAGAAAAAATATTTAGGTGGATTGTTTTATGTGGTTCTTCTCCCTCGCTGTGTACAGTAATGGCTTTGCTGTGTGGGTATAAATGGGCTGGTTACGTTTGGAGACAATCAGCTGATTAGTACTATTGACCGCAAAACAGTAACGTTTGCTGTAGGCTCATATTAGCCAGCTACCACGGTGTTAGAAAAAATATGTAGGTGGATTGTTTCATGTGGTTCTTCTCCCTTGCTGTGTACAGTAATGGCTTTGCTGTGTGGGTATAAATTGGTTGGTTACATTCGTGAGACAATCAGCTGATTAGTACTATTAACCGCAAAACAGTAACGTTTGGTGTAGGCTCATATTAGCCAGCTACTACGGTGTTAGAAAAAATATGTAGGTGGATTGTTTTATGTGGTTCTTCTCCCTCGCTGTGTACAGTAATGGCTTTGCTGTGTGAGTATAAATGGGCTGGTTAGGTTCGTGAGACAATCAGCTGATTAATACTATTGACCGCAAAACAGTAACGTTAGCCTACACCCTATAGCATTACAAAATATTAGCCATCTAAACCTTTACTACCGTGTTAGAAAAAATATGTAGTTGGATTGTTTCATGTGGTTCTCCTCTATCGTTGTGTAATTGCTTTGCTATGTAAGGAGAAATGTGCTGGTAACGTTTGTGAGACAAACAGCTGATTAGTACTATTTACTGCAAAACTGTAACATAAGCCTACAAAATAACAGCTCATATTAGCCACTAAACTTTTAGTACCCTGTTTGAAAAAATACGTAATGTTAGTTGGATTGTTATTTCGAAAGCATGATGAAGCCAGACGAATACGGGAGGCAAAAATCACTGGTAACCATCAGTGTGGCTTTTCCCAGATAGAAGGCTCTTATGAAGGAAACATGTATTACAAGCAACTTTTTTCTTATCTTGTACTTACTAACATGGAAAAAAGCTAGGTAAAGTCAGTGAATAAAACACTAACACAATGATGAACAAGTAAAAATAACATTCGAAATAACATGGTTATATTGAATAATATTATTTTTACTTAATAATTAAGTAAATACCTTTATATCTCTATATAAAGAAACCTCATTGCTTGACTATCTACTCTGCTGTCTCAGACGACGACATATTTTATCCTACGTCGGCCACCGTAGCTTAGCTTTTGTGTTTGCAAAAGGAAGGGTAGTAAGTGAGTGACTGGCTGCTTGCAATTCGCAAAACATAACAGTAGATGTCACTAGAAATTACACACTGAACATTTAAAAAACATTCACTAGTGTCTGTTTTATCTAACAATAGACAAATTTTAGCAACACATGAACATAGACCCAGTATCTATGCAATGAATTAACAATGATTATTCAGCTCTCGCCGCCCGCACCTCAAACACACTAATGTTGCCTCAGTAGGTTTTTCAAACCAACCTGGCCATTGACACACTTGGCTTAAGGAGGGAATAATTTAAAGATGCTGGAGAACCACTGTTTCCAAGATTTAGCTATTGGTGCTATGAATTTGCTCACACTCCCCATATCCAACGCTCCAGTTGAAAGAGCATTGTCTCAAGTCACACTGCTGAAAGATGACCTACGAAACAGAATGGGGGTACCCCTTCTTTCAGGGTTGATGCACGTGCGCACAGGTCTTGTCATAACGGTTTGACATCAGCTACATTCTGTCTTCCTCCGAACAGTTGTTGAGAAAATATGAAACTAGTGTATACTAGAGCTTTTGTGTTAATCAAATATTCTTAATAACAATTGTTCAAAGCAATCTTCATGAAAACTCACACTGCTAACTGTCTGACAGGGAATAACCTAGCTCAGGCAGTTCAATCTGTGAGTTTTTGTGAAAATCGCCCCGAACATGTTATTCAGAATAATTTTATCAACACTCATTGACTCATTGATAGCCTAAGTTGGTCACATAATTTTTTGTAACATACGCTTACAGTTTAATAGTAGAATAGTCTGACTTAGGTCAGTGTAGCCTACTTTTGCGTTCATTCATCCCTGCCCAAGCAAGTTACCTCAGACTCCCATACCTTATGTGAGAAAAGTGCTATCTGTGATGCCTTTAATAATCACTTAATTTCTGCTGGGTTTTTATTTGAGCAAAAAAGTGGACATTCAAAACTTGATCAGGCTGTTGATTTTTTGTCTAGTTCCGGTCCCTCTGTTTCTTTGGAAATTGGTATCCCGATCTTCAGTTTCCAAACATTGACTGAAGCAAAAGTTCTAGCTGCCCTCTGTGCCTTAGATCCCAAAAAATCCTTAGGTGCATACAATTTAGATCCGCATCTACTCAAGTGGGCTGCCCCATCATTGCTAGCGCTGTTACTTACATTTTTAATCTAACTTTAAGCACCGGAATTATCCCCAAGGTCTGGAAAATGGCTTATGTTTTGCCATTACATAAGGGTGGCGATATTTGTGAATTAGGATAATTACCTGCCTATCTCTAGGCTCCCTTGTCTAGCTAAGATATTAGAGTCTTTAGTAAATAAACAATTACAGTCTTTTCTATCCTCGAATAGTACACTAAATGTAAATCAGTCAGGCTTCAGACTTCACCACGCTTGTTGTCAATGATATTGTAAACGCCCTTGACAACCGAATGTATTGTGCTGCCTTATTTGTAGACTTGTCTAAAGCTTTTGACACTGTTTATCATGATATTCTTCTTAGCAAGTTGTCATCAATAGGTCTGAGTGCAAATGTCTGCAGATGGTTTTCCATCCATCTATCCATCCATCTTCATCCGCTTATTTCTAACTATTTAAAAGATAGGACTCAGGCGGTTATGTTTGACGGTGTGAAGTCCATGTCCCTAGACTTGCTTAAAGGGGTTCCGCAGGGCTCAATACTTGGTACACTTTTATTTTCGTTGTATATTAATAATATTTGTGATGATTTTAGATATTGTAAGTTTCATTTTTATGCTGATGGTACTGTGCTATGGTACTTTATTCTATCGCTCCCTCAGCTGATGAAGCATTGGAGATGTTGGAGTCAGATTTTATGATTTTACAGAGATCTCTTAAACTTGTTTTAAATGCAAAAATAATATATAATGCTTTTCTCTAGATCAAAATCACTTGATAAAAACATGTGTACTTACTTGTTTGGATGGTTGTAGCATCAAACAGGTCATGTCACAAATTTGGTTAAAAAGTTAAAATTTAAAATTGGCTTTTTTTATAGAAACAGGGCCTGTTTGTCTTCTGCCAATAAGAAAGAAATCATCCAGGCTACTTCTTTGTCTGTCTTAGATTTCGGTGATATCATATATATGAATGCTTCCGCTACAAATTTGAAACCTTTAGATGCTATATACCACTGTGCTCTCAGATTTATCACAGGAGATATTTATGGAACCCATCATTGCATTTTATACTAACATGTTGGTTGGACCTCACTCTCTGCGAGGCATGAGCAAAACGCACTTTTTTTATTTATAAAGCACTTCTTTTGAAATTACCTCTGTATTTATCATCCTTAATTTCCACTAAACACTCAAACGTAAACACTAGATCTCGGACGTGGATTACTTTGGAAACACCTGTTGTTTCCACTGTGTTGGGTACGACTGCTTTCAGTTCCTATGCTCCTATTTTATGGAACAACCTTCAGGTTAACCTTAAGTTAAATACACTGCTGTCATTTTCGAAATCTAATGGAAAATCAGTATCGTAATCAGAGTGTAACTGTTTTTGTTAACCTGTTCCTTGTTTTTTGTTTTTCCTTTGTTTTTGTAATAAATGTACATGTTCTTTTGTATCCACAGGGCACAGCCTAAAGATACCTAGGTCTCACCCTGTTTTCCCTGTATAAAGAAAGTTTAAATAAATAAAAAAATTGATTGAATATTGTTTCTAAAATTGGATAGACTAAGTCAAAAAATTTGTAATTTTAAAGCTTGTTAATGATTTCAATGTGTTTTAAAAGCAGCGGGTGTGGGAAATGTTCGGAGAAGACATGAAGAAGGACTTTCGGTCAGCACCAAAGTGCTTCTGGAAAACCGTCCCCCACCTCAGAAGGGGGAAGCGTGGTACCATCCAAGCTGTATACAGTAAGGGTGGGACTTTGTTGACCTCAACTGAGGAGGTAATAGGGCTTTGGAAGGAGCACTTTGAGGAACTCCTGAATCCATCTACTATGCCCTCTATATCAGAGGCAGAGCTAGAGGATGATGGGGGATTGTCATCAATTTCCCTGGTGGAAGTCACTGAGGTAGTCAAACAACTCCACAGTGGCAAAGCCCCAGGGATTGATGAGATCCGTCCAGAAATGCTGAAAGCTCTGGGTGTGGAGGGGCTGTCTTGGCTGACATGCCTATTCAACATTGCATGGAGGTCTGGGACAGTGCCAAAGGAGTGGCAGACTGGGGTGGTGGTTCCCCTGTTCAAAAAGGGGGACCAGAGGGTGTGTGCCAATTACAGGGGTATCACACTTCTCAGCCTCCCTGGTAAAGTCTACTTTAAGGTGCTGGAAAGGAGGGTTTGGCCGATAGTCGAACCTCAGGTCGAAGAGGAACAATGCGGATTTCGTCCTGGTCGTGTAACAATGGATCAGATCTTTACTCTCGCAAGGATCCTGGAGGGGGACTGGGAGTATGCCCATCCTGTCTACACATGTTTTGTGGATTTGGAGAAGGCTTATGACCGGGTCCCCCGGGAGATGCTGTGGGAGGTGCTGCGGGAGTATGGGGTGAGGGGGTCCCTTCTTAGGGCCATCCAATCTCTGTACGACCAAAGCGAGAGCTGTGTCCGGGTTCTCGGCATTAAGTCGGACTCGTTTCAGGTGAGGGTTGGTCTCCGCCAGGGCTGCGCTTTGTCACCAATCCTGTTTGTAGTATTTATGGACAGGATATCGAGGCGTAGTCGGGGTGGGGATGGGTTGCAGTTCGGTGGGCTGAGGATCTCATTGCTGCTTTTTCCGGATGATGTGGTCCTGATGGCATCATCTGCCTGTGACCTTCAGCACTCACTGGATCGGTTCGCAACCGAGTGTGAAGCGGCTGGGATGAGGATCAGCACCTCAAAATCTGAGGCCATGGTTCTCAGCAGGAAACCGATGGAGTGCCTACTCCAGGTAGGGAATGTGTCCTTACCCCAAGTGAAGGAGTTCAAATACCTTGGGGTCTTGTTCGCGAGTGAGGGGACAATGGAGCGGGAGATTGGTCAGAGAATCGACCCAGCGGGGGCGGTATTACATTCAATATATTGCACCGTTGTGACGAAAACAGAGCTGAGCCAGAAGGCAAAGCTCTCAATCTACCAGGCAGTTTTTCTTCCTACCCTCACCTATGGTCATGAAGGCTGGGTCATGACCAAAAGAACGAGATCCAGGGTACAAGCAGCCGAAATGAGTTTCCTCAGGAAGGTGGCGGGCGTCTCCCTTAGAGATAGCATGAGAAGCTTAGTCATCCGTGAGGATCTCAGAGTAGAGCCGCTGCTCCTTTGCATCGAAAGGAGCCAGTTGAGGTGGTTTGGGTATCTGGTAAGGATGCCCCCTGGGCGCATCCCTAGGGAGGTGTTCCAGGCACGTCCAGCTGGGAGGAGGCCTCGGGGAAGCCCCAGGACTAGGTGGCGAGATTATATCTCCAACCTGGCCTGGGAATGCCTCGAGATCCCCCAGTCGGAGCTGGTAAATGTAGCTTGGGAAAAGGACGTTTGGGGTCCCCTGCTGGAGCTGCTGCCCCCACGACCCGATCTCGGATAGGCGGACGAAAATGGATGGATGGATAAATGATAAACAAGCTAAAACAATTTTGGGTGTTTTTTTGTGCATTCTCATGTTTTTTGACAAGGTTTTGGCCTGGATAACCTTGCTGGCATCTGGCAAAACTGTCTGCATGCAGTTTCAGTGTGATCATGGAGAAGAAATGAAAAGGAGGTGCAGAGAAACTGCGTGATAGATAAAGACAGGCCCATCAAGACAGACGCTGCAAAATGTGTTAAATTGACACTAATGTTTTCAACAGTAGGCGCCTTTTGACCTTTCTGATTTTATAAATGTATTCAACACCACTTTGTTTGGAAAACAGTGACCATCAACATCGGATCATCCTTTCTCATGTCAGATTATAAACTGCTACTTTTATCAATCACTGATCAATCTTTTACCATCCTTCTCTGTCTCTATCTCTCTCTCTGTCACACACACAGACAAGATGTCCTCTCTTGATTCTTTTTAAGACTTTATCTAAGGAGTTCACCTGCATCCTTTTTGATTGGTTAGGTTTACTTTTTTTTAAATGCAGTATTTAATGTGTCAATTCTCACAATTTCTTGCATACTCATTACATGGCATTAGTATTTTTAAGGAGTAGGAGTTGGTATACATATTCAGGGGAGTGCAAGGACAGGTGGTATTTGTGATATTATGTGGTGGGCCGATCTGGGCCAAAATGCCATTGCTGAACTGAAAGCAAATTGTGTTCGATTTTAGTTCGCATCGCCAGCTGTAAGTTTTGCTCATTGATCTGCATGAATGACCGAAAAACCTCTTGCCAT
This sequence comes from Umbra pygmaea, assembly GCA_016801145.1. NCBI lineage: Eukaryota > Metazoa > Chordata > Actinopteri > Esociformes > Umbridae > Umbra > Umbra pygmaea. Next base: position 19,423 of record JACXGM010010677.1, on the reverse strand, counting down.
GGGAGATTCCATGTCACAGTTCAGCTCACGTAGCACAGTGTTCGTGGTTCGACTGGTCGAGTCTGTTTTCCCAAGATGGCGCCTGGCTGTATACACGAACGGTACTGTCTTTTAAACTATCTTTTAATAAACTGTCTGTACACTTACAAAGTTCTCAATGCTTAGGTTTGCATGTAAGGGCCCTCATTATGCTTTGAGAATGTTTTGCATTCAATTGCCATATAAAAATATTTACTTATGGTTGCGAGAATCTTCAGAATCAAAACAGGATTGTGAGCCAAGAAAGTTTAGGAACCTCTGAGTCTGACCACCTATCAATCAAGAGTTAAGTTCAAGTTCTGTTTATTATGTCACTTGTACAGCAAACACAGGTGTAATTGCAGGAAAAGTTAAAATCATATGCTACACCTCAGCACTGCAGTTATGATAGTAAAAAAGAACACAATAGAGAATAAATGGTCACTGTCCAATGAATTATGGAGCTCATTGTAGGTGTCTTCCAGGGAGCGAGACACGTTCAACTGAATGTAGGACCCTTTGCAGAGCCATTCTCAGCCATCTTAAAGTTGCCATACCAGACATTGATGCATCCTGTCAGTTTATGTTCTATGGTGCCCCTGTAGAAAACCATGAGAGCTCTCAGAGACAGAGGTAGTACAGATGCTACTGTGCCTTCTTCATCATGGTGGATGTGTGCAGTGACCAATCAGCTTCTCAGAGATGTGGACTTAAAGGAACTTAAAATTTGAGACCCTCTCGTGGGTGTCCCATTGATGAGGATTGGGGTGTCATCAGAGGTTTTTCACTCTGTAGTCCCCAATCAGTTCTGTGGTTTTCTTGACGTTGAAGGAGAAGTTGTTTACACGGCACCATACCGTTAGTGTATTTTACTTCCTCTCTGTAGTCCATCTCATCCTCGCTGGTGATCAGGCCTTCAACTGTAGTGTTGTCAGCAAACTTGATGATCCTGTTGGAGCTGTGGGTGGCTACACAGTCATGGGTGTACAGGGAGTACAGGAGGAGGTTGAGTACATAGCCTTGTGTGGCCCCTGTGATGGGAATCCTTGTGAATGAGTTGTTGTTGCCCACCTTCTCCACCTGGGGGCAGTCAGTCAGGAAGTCCAGGATCCATTTGCAGATTGTGCAGTGTTGGCCTAGGGCCATTAGCTTTTTGATGAGAAGGGAGGGCACAATGCAGGTGAAGGTGTAGTCAATTAACAGCATCCTCACATATGTATTCCTTTTGTCCAGGTGGATAAGAGCGTTGTGTATCACGGTGGCTATGGCCTCATCTGTTAATCTGTCAAGGCGGTAGAAGAATGTTAGGTCAGTGTGTACTGTAGGGGCTACCTGAGGAGTTTTGGGATCTTTAGTCAAAATAGACTTGACCCTCCCTTTGCCAGCAATACATTTTTCTATGATGCTCCAAAATGATTAGGAAAAGAGGATGACCCTCCACAACAATGTATTGATGCCTTCTGTACTGGTTTGCGCTTGGCAAAGATGTACAGATAGCCACTTAACCTCTGCTTTCTCATCCTACACATCACACTCCACCAAGTAGATTTACTCACTAACATTGTTCAGGAAACACAATAAGCATGAAAACTAAATGCCCTCTATTACAACATCTCACCTCACAGCAAATCCGCTGATCTCGCGGGATTGCTGTAGCAGTATATTTAAATAACTCTTACCTGATTGCTGACACCGCGAGATCACGCACAGAGCATAAAATGTATTGCCTAGCAGCCGAGAGGAGCAGCCATCAGGCAAGTGTTATTTAAATATACTTCTGGTGTATTTACAAACTTTTATATACTTCTGGTGTACTTACAAAAAAGTACAGAATCTATTTGTACTTCTTAAAAGGTTTGGAAAACATTCCCGGCATTATTAGTGGTGTTATTTACGAGATACAAACTTGGTTCCATTGGTGCCTGCACTAAGCCATTCGGCTGATAGCTCTAACTCGACCAATGTTATAACGAGTGAAAAAAGCTTATGGGGGGTTGTTTGGCTCGAGGTCAAGGTGCAAAGAAAGGACCCTAGGGTTATATTAATCTGAACCATCACTTTAAATCACCTTTCTTCCCCATTCTGATGCTTGGTTTGAACAGATCGTGTTGACCGTGTCTACATGCCTAAATGCATTGACTTACTGCCATGTGGATTGGCTGATTAGATATTTAGTAACAGGTGTACCTAATGACGTGACTGGTGAGTGTATGTACAATGTAAATCACAAGTTTGCGAATCTGTGATTTGGATGCTATTAAGTTGGGCACTATGCAATACAATAAACAGTGATGTTGTATCTTTAAAATATATAATAAATTATTTTGATGTAAATCTCTCTGTCTCTCTGTGTACATTCCTTGCTATTTTATGTTTGCATGCAAAGATCCTACATAACCAAAGTAAAAATAAGTATTCATAAGTTATCTTTATATACAATTTATTGTACAGGTAAGGGTGACAGCCTTTAATTCACAGCGTAATGTTTATGTCACAAAACAAACACACACAAAAAAGACAGGCACTCGTAGGACTCAAAGGCTTCTGCTCTGAAGGCCAAGGGGAGCTGGATACAAAATTGGATCCTGCCAAGTTTGACTCGCTGTGTGGGTAGGAGAAGTTGCATAAAGCCAATTCCCACAGAGAACAGTTCAATTATTTAGGGCTGTTAAGTCGCCTGGTTTAGGTATGAGCTGAGGCTATTAAGTCGCCCCTGTGCTATTTGGATTGCCTTGGGTGACGTTAATAACCACTGGACAACAACAGTGCAACAACCACATGCATTTATCTAATTTTCTAATTTCACCCCTGTATTTTAGGGTTCTAGAGTCTAAACTGTGGGGGTCAAGTCTGGTTGAAGTGGTGTTGGAGGACAAGGTGTTCAGTCGAAGAGCTGAGCTGCAATAGCTTTGCCGTCGTAGTTGGACGTTTTGCCGTCAAACTCGATTGGCAGGATGTCGGCATCAAACTCCTTGTAGTAGTTCTCCAGCTCGTCTCCGTGGACAAACACCTGATTGGTAAACAGACATTAAACCTGTTAAAGGGGATACGATTGATGTGATCTCGCCTTGTGGAAGTTCGCTGAATTAGAGCATAATCCACTTAAAATAACTGGAAAGTGTTACTTTCACTTTGGATGGATCATTTGTTTTTTGGTTCGATTCACTGGGGAAAACAGTATATTTATGGTAATCTTATGAAATGGCTAAGTAGATATCGACAAGCTAGCTTGGCATCAGGCTAATGACTTTAAAGCACGTCCTTACCATCGTAAATCTAAAAGATGTAGAAAATCCTTTTTATACTTGATGTAAGAAAGTAGATATATCATTGGTTTAGGAACAACAATTAAAAAATTATATATATTTATGTAATATAGCAGTGCATGATGCTTGGCAGAGCTTTATTTGATCTCTATGCAACAACCAGACCAAAATCAACAAGACAAAATCATCAGGAAGATTAAATGTACTGGTCACTCAATTTCCTCCACACTAAACTCATTCCATTATGTCTTCATAGACCCAGTCATGCTGCAACAGGAAAGGACCTCCCCCAAACTTTTGCCACTAAGTTGGAAGAACCCAATTGTCTAAAATGTCTTTGTCTCCTGTAGCATTAACATGACCCTTAACTTGATATAAGGGGCCGAGCCCAATCCAAGAAAGACAGCGCTTTAAATGGATGCCCATTGAGGGATGGGTTAAATGCCGAGAATGAATTTTGCTACATGTATGTGACAATTAAATAACTTTACCAAATACAGAAGCAACTTATAACCTTTCCAAAAATGTAAAGAGCTGTTAGTTTTAATCACCTCCTCCTAGAAGGTTTAATTCATTTTTTCTTTCATTCTACTTCAAAGCTTGTTTCACCCACACAGAAATTAATTATTCCAAGGCCTGGTTCACTTACTCTCTCCAAGAGCTTGCCCTTCAAAAATGGCTTGACCACGTTGTAGGTGGTGGTGAAATACCATGGCTGGTGGATAAAGTGGACCGCTTTGAAACGGGCAGGAAAGGAGTCCTGAAACACAAGTACAGAGCAGCAGATCTCACACCCACTAAGGCCATATGCTGATTCACTGTCACCTAACATACCAAAGAAAGGCTGAATGGTTGATCTATGCCAGAAAAGTTACAGTGTGTGTCGATGAAATAGATGGTATGATTTAACAAAATATTGCAAAATCCACCATAAAGGAAAACCACCATAAAGCCCAGTGTTAAATGCAAAATCAGTTCAAGTTTCAAGTTTGTCACATGTTCATATACACAAAACGTAAACATTATCACTATCATTAAACAATACGTAATATGAAGGCGACTAGTGATGAAGCATAACTTCTACCATCTTTATATAAACAGTATGCAGTGTCCAGATAATATTACTTGACAATTACGGTGCTCTATTTAAATATTTGATGATTAAGGTGATCTATAGTGACTACGAATAATTAAACAGTATTGAATGATGGCCATCCACTGATGTGACACTTCATTGGATTGAAAAAGTATTTAATAGATTACAAATGTATTATTTTCTATCCAAATTGGGTAATTTGATATTTGCTGTTCACTGGGAATGTGTTTGGACCTGACCTGCAACATGTCCACCATCTTCTTGAGCTCTGTAGGTTTGATGCCAGAGGCCTGTTGCATGGTAAATCCCTTGAAGTTTTCAATGATGCAGAAGCCATTGATCTGAGTCTCCTCGTTCTCCAGCAGCTTCTCTAGGATAACGCAATAAGCGCGCAGGATCTGGTGAATTCACAAAAATACAAGCACATAGTTCAAGTTCATATCTGTTGACACTACTACTTGCCAATGTGACAGAGGTATTAGTAGAAAACATAATACTGGCTCACACAATGTAAGCACACAAAAAGCTTACTTCCTTTGCACTTTTTTCTAATTGTGCATTCGGACCATAAACTTAAGAATGAGGCAACAAGTGTTTCAACCAGCGACAGTCGTACGCAAAAGTTAGGGCACACCTGACAATTTCCATGATCTTTATTTATAAATAATTGGGTGTTTGGATGTTTTCCCCTAAAAATTCCACCCCACTTCCACACAATCAATAATGTTGATTCAAAGTGAAATTACATTCTACAAACATCACTTGAGCCATGTTCTATTCACAGTTTTGTTTCTCAGATTGGATAAACATGCTCATTTCAGGAGCTATCTTAGATATAAGGAAACATCTTAGACATTTTGTCAGTAAGCAGAACAACTCTGTCAACATAACAAGCAATGTTGTCTTTTAAACGTTCAATATGTAGTTTTTGGCCGCTAGGGGTCTCTCAATCAAACAATAGCAAAAGATGTACTTGGATGACGTTGGCAAGTAGCGTGGGATCATGGGTTTTGTTATCGTCGTCAATCCTTCCAATCTAGCTTCTCTGGCAGAAAAACATGTTCACTGCCAAAGTAATGTATTGTTAAAAATATTTTAACTTTATTCACGTAATGTTTGCCAGTTCCCTGGAACTTAGATCAACTAGAGTAGTCAAAGGTTATATGAGGCCATTGACGGAAGACAAAATGAAACGTACCTATTTGAAACGTGTCTATTTAAAAGTTGGTGAAAACATTTAGGATAATGTAAGTACACAACTAAGAAATATATAATATAGTTATGGTGATGTTTGCTTTTTTAATGTAAAGTACGTATTTTGTTATTGTTTTGGAAAACTACATATTGTACCTTTAAATAAATTGTGAATATTGATTAGAATAGAACATACTGGGGGCCATGCCTGGTTACTGCATTATATTGCTAATGCATGATAATAGGAAATGGAAAAATACATTTTAACCAAAAAATCTGGATGTGAAAGTGGAACATTCATAACTGAAATATCCCTTGAAGGGATCAAAATATTTTTAGTATCTCCTTTTTGAGCTACTAATATTACATCGAAGTCTACAATGCATTGTGGGAGTCCAGATCCTCAGTGGGTACCTCATCAAAGGTGATCTCTTACCTCATCAAAGGTGATCTCTTCCCTCATCAAAGGTGATCTCTTACCTCATCAAAGGTGATCTCTTACCTCATCAAAGGTGATCTCTTACCTCATCAAAGGTGATCTCTTACCTCATCAAAGGTGATCTCTTACCTCATCAAATGTGATCTCTTCATAGTCCCAGTTCTCGATGTTGAAAAGCAGCACAATGCGGCCGTACTTGTCTCTGCTAGACAGGATGCCTGGGTAGCCGGCCTCAATTGTGCTACGGACAGCCTCTGGGGTCAGGTTTTCAAACAGTTCTGGGTAGTCCCTCCGGAAGCGCACGTAACCTGAAGATAGACACACAAAGTAATCAACATTAAATAGACTCCAGACATGTAAGGAGAATTTAAGCATAGACTTCAACACATGTTGCTCCTGGTTTGGGTTTTATTCAGACTTATATTCAGTTTCAATGTAAATGTTCAAAATGATCTAATCAATTCAATCAAGGATCAAAGCATAGCACTATTTTATCCTGGTCTCAAATGTGCTTGTGCTCTCTTGCTAACTCCAATAGTAATTGGCTGTATAAAAACTTAAGGTTTTGCTGCATATATAGAACATATATTACATCTCCTCAGATTTAATTAAAGGCATAAAACTTTTAGGGAGTTAAGACACACCCTTCATGAGGTCAAAGGCTCTCGGCACATCGAATTTCCTGGCGCGAATAAAGCGGACTAGCACGGCATCAGGCTTCTCTCCAAATGTTTCCATAACCCCCTTGGCCAGGTCGTCTCCGCTGTCGGCTTTGTCCTTCATCGTTCCCCTGAGCTCCTTGATGGCCAACACCCGCTTCTCATCGGTTTCGTTCAGCTCATCCTTGGCCTGATGGGAATGCATGTGTCAGTCAATTTTTATAAAAAGGATGAAACAGGCTCTGAGAAGGGACTTTCCCAAAGAAAAAAAAATTATGAAAAAAGTACTTGAGGTTGAAAATTGCAAGCATCCTGAATGAGATAAAAAACAGGTTGTTGGAAGAAAGCTACAAAGAATTTTGGGCAGAAGGTGAAGGCACTCTATGTGTCTGCAATGTTTTCCTTGTTGTCATTATAGCCCCTAAATTGTGTTTTCAAGGCCATTTGATCTCTTTGAATTGTTATGTTTGTCACTTTTATTAACAGTTCTTGAAAGCTTTGGTAAATTTTCAGCTGCTGGTTTGAAAAATTCAAATTCAATCAAATTGATTTATTTTATAAAGCCCCTTTTTACAACAGCAGTTGTCAGAAATTGTTTTGACAGACATGCAGCCTAAAACCACAAAGACCAAGCAAAAACAAGTGATGCACTGTGGTTTCAAAATTGTTCTCACGAGTCAAATGTCTGTAGCCTCGCAATGCGCCTGAGACCACTAGAATTAAAATACCACACAGATGCCAACAGTCTCAAGTAGCATTGCGATGCTAAATTTATTGTGTAATCCACTGAAATGCGTCCACTATCCATTTCAGTTTGTCACAGTGTCTGATATCATATAACGTGATTAAACAGTGCAGCTACATGGTGAGACTTGTGAAAAGTGACCACTGACCTTCTGCACAGTGTGGTCAGGCAGCTTGGCACATGGTCCAAAAACAGGGCCGTGGTCCTTGACCGTGAGATGCTCCAGCTTAGCCCTGAGAGCCTGCTCCTCCTCAGATACCATACGGAATGTTCCACTCTGAAGAGGTAGGGGGGTGATGGTGACATAACCATGACTTGCCAACCATTGAACCATTGAACCGTTGAATGGGCCTCAGTGTTAGCATTGACTAATCTCCCTCACATGAGCACAGCAGAGCTGTAAACCTATAGCTGAGAGCTGAGATTACGGGTTAATTTTAGTGATTGACGACATCCATCACTAGTGTCTGAAAAATGTTTAGCTGTCACAATCTATGCTGCATGAATTTGTATGATGTTTTTGTCTTGGAAAAAGTCATTTATGTTAACATTCACTGTTGGTGGCCATTTTAATCATTCCACTTCTGTTGTTCCAGTTACTGTAATCTATGGAAGGATGGGCATATCGATGCCATAATGAATTGATCTATTGTGTATTTTGTCCTGAAGTATATGGGTTTAAAAGCTCAAGGAGACGTACAAAAGAATTACTTGCTTTTCCCCAAATCTCACCTGGGGTGTTCTCTTTAGTGAAGGCCGGTGAAGGGTAATAGAGGAGGATGGGCTCAAATGAATGGTTGAAATTGAGGAAGTAGAATTGTGTCTCACACTGAGTTTGATTTTAAATTACATTAGAATGATTTGTATGACCCCATCCCCCACAATTAAGGTTTACCAGCCTCCACTTGTTCCCATATTATAAAAGAAATAAGGAATCAGGTATCTTAGCAGAATTTCTGGAGAACAGGGGCAATGTATTCAAAATTCCCAGGATGTTTTAAAACCTAGTGTTATGGACCTCAATGGTGAATTTTCGTTCTGTTCCCCAATGAAACATAACCTCAAACATCTGAGAAGATAACAAATCACACTCTCTAAATGTCTCTGTGTTTATCAAATCCCAGACTACAAACTTTTCACATTATTGAATCAAAGCTTTGAATCAATACACTGCTGAATGTAAGCCTGTTGCATAAAATGAGAGGAGCTTAGATGTACTTACTACGACTGCCATTTCTTTAGTTGTTTAGAGCAGCTTTGTACCCTCTGGAAAATAAGAAGGATTTACATTTTCATGGTAACATGAACAATGGATTTTAGGAGAACATGTAAAGAAACAATGCAGTGATTGTGTTCCTAGTTTAAACTCACTACATCAACTGTGCAAGTGCAACCATTTGAAACTTCAGCTGTTTTCACCTTGTCTCAATCTTTCAATGTATTCTATATTTAGCTTAATCGAACTTCAGGTTTATTTCCATGAAATACACAACATATATTGATTGTTCTTCCAACATTTTGGATGTTTTTTTTGTATTTCATGCATGCTTCCCTATTCACTGCAATGGTGCACTCCCTTCGACTCGAGTCATATGGTCAAAAATAATGTACTGCTTTTGAAGAGGGTGTCATTTGTTACTTAAACACTCTGAGTGATTTTGCTGTGTAGCCATTTAAAGCTATTGTTAGTCCCGGGAATCAAACCTACTGGCATTATAAATGGTTAGCTATTTCACCTGAGTCACAGAGGACCACCAGATGGTTGGAAAATCCATGAGAGTCATAACACACTACACATACAGTCAAAGTTTACTCAATTTCTGACTGTCACAAATCTGCAGCAAAATTTGATAAAGCGCTCCACTAAGACCTGGGTGTAGTCAGAGCTAAAGCCAGAAGATTCTAATTCTTCCGCTAGCCACACATGGAAAAAGGGAAACATTTAAATATGTTCACATTCAGCCTCTATCAGCCACAATCTTTTCAAATAGCTTCAGTTTATCAGATCTCCAAAGTCCACAAACACATTTTATGAAAAGGCATTTTTCTGTCATTCTAGTCCTTTCAGATTTCACTACTTCTTCTGACCAAAATAATATCCTGATTTAGGTGGGACTCCAATTCACCAGCTCTTCACTGGGTCTTGTTGAACTGCCCAACACTCAGGCAGATGTTGAAATTCCCCTGTGGGTGTAAAGGATATCGGTCACAGGGGTTATCATGACAAGCTTACCTGGAGAAGGAGGAGGCTGGGTGCTGCCGGGAGTCCCAGGAGTGTGTGGAGCTGGACGGCGCAGCCCTGTGATTTGTAGCATTGGGATTAGTGTCGTCACAATGGATTAGCCCCTTCTGATATTTCTCATAAGCAGCATAACTTGAAAAGGAGGGAACAGGGAAATTATTCTGAGCCAGTAACAGAGGTGAAGAGTTTGGTGAAGACCAACACGTGGGGGGAAGTCACCAGGTTTGCTGTAAGGTGAGATGTTGTAAAAGGGGGCATACCTCTTTTTTGTGGAAAAGGATGCAGGGAAGGACTAGATAATATTACAACACTGCATGGACTGAGTGGAAAGTAGTAGATATTAATGGTCTATTGTTGGACTGCAACGTCAACAAATCTCTGAAGCAAGGGAGCTCCAGATTGGATGCCTTTACGGCTGCAAGTACGATAGGGGGCTCTGTCTTTGAGTAAAAGATCCCACCACTGTTACCAGTGGAGCAACAAGGTGATTAGTTACTATCACAAAAACAAAATGAGGGATATATAATTGTATGATGGGGGCTCTGTCTTTGAGTAAAAGATCCCACCACTATCACCAGTGGAGCAACAAGGTGATTAGTTACTATCACAAAAACAAAATGAGGGATATATAATTGTATGATAGGGGGCTCTGTCTTTGAGTAAAAGATCCTACCACTGTCACCGGTGGAGCAACAAGGTGATTAGTTACTATCACAAAAACAAAATGAGGGATATATAATTGTTAATGGGAGGTTCACCCATTTTGTGAGATATGTAGTCCACAATTCTGGCCACTGGTTGTAAAAGTGGTGGTATTGAGCTATAATGGGTGAAAACTGTGTACTGGGGTGTTTCTGCAGCTACGGGAATTTTTAAGTCTGAGCAGTGGAATGTTGGATTTATAAAAGCACTTGTGATGTGTTTAGGGTTATTATACATCTTGACATAAAAAATTATTGCTAAAACATGATTTAATACAATATATGAAGCATTGTATTTGTCAAAACATCAATTTTGTTCATGTCCCTCAACTGTGGTCTCAGTGTTGATTCGTAATAAGAGCTAATTAATTTACAATATGAAATTATCCATCCATCCATTTTCGTCCGCTTATCCGGGATCGGGTCGCGGGGGCAGCAGCTTCAGCAGGGGACCCCAAACGTCCTTTTCCCGAGCCACATTAACCATCTCCGACTGGGGGATCCCGAGGCGTTCCCAGGCCAGTTTGGAGATGTAATCCCGCCACCTAGTCCTGGGTCTTCCCCGAGGCCTCCTCCCAATTGGACGTGCCTGGAACACCTCCATAGGGAGGCGCCCAGGGGGCATCCTTACTAGATGCCCAAACCACCTTAACTGGCTCCTTTCGACGCAAAGGAGCAGCGGCTCTATTCTGAGATCCTCACGGATGACTGAGCTTCTCACCCGCATCTCTAAGGGAGACGCCCGCCACCCTCCCGAGGAAACCCATTTCGGCCGCTTGTACCCTGGATCTCGTTCTTTCGCTCATGACAATATGAAATTATTTGAAATGAAATTGTTTCATAGATGTTACTTTTTACCATATACATTTTTTAAATAATCTTAATTTTTATGATGATTTCTTTCATTAAAAAGCACCTGTCCCATACTTTGGAGTCATTACTAAACAAATATCATAGTAAAAGTTTTTTTCAAAGACAAACACATCTAGTGCTCATCACCCACACTAGGCGACTGAAGAGCCAGAAAAATAAGATAAAGATAATATTTTCTTTTGAAGTACATGTGTGTCCTTACTGTACAGTGCAGTAATAGTGCATTTTGAACTAGATTTTCAAAATAAATTGATAATTCATGAATTCATTAATATTAGATGCTAACAGTTAGCGCTAACATAGCAGACATTCCTAGCTGCCATTTATCTGCAATATTATCAAGAATGTCAAATTCACAACATGTCTTTACCGCATGTCTTTAGACCTTGAGTTCCGGTGAAGACAAATTTAAGGTGAAATGTGATTCAGTACAACAGCTCTGCTATCAATTCACAAACCTTGTAATTGTTTTTATAAGTTTTCATAAACTTCTTTTATTTTTTGCTTTTGTTGACACTTTTAGAAAGGTAATAATTCTACTTTATTTATATTATTGAGGTCTTATTGGGTAGTGATGTTTTACTACTGGAAAGCATTATAGTGAAAGGTGATTCTAATATGTTGTAGGTGTTTCTAATGTTGAGCTGTATCACATTAGATTGCACAAGTATACTCTATTGTAGATATTGTACACTAAACATAAAATGTGGCCAATTAGGGACGATGTGATCTGGTCCACACAAGTGTGGTTGGTCTTGTGCCAGAATCAAAACTAGTAAGGTCAACATACATGATACTTACTCTGGAAGGAACTCTGCTCTCATTTTAATAAGTTACCGTATTTTAACACATAAAGCGCACACCCGCAATTAATGAGCACCCTCGTACATTGCGCAGATATCTTGTTTTGTGTAAAAAAAAATCATCATTGCGCGCACCCTCACAAAGTGCGCATCATTTTGTAGAAGGGTGACACTTAATTTCCCGTCACCCAGACATGCATTGATGGGCACTCAGCTAGTCATTGATGGGCACTCAGCTAGTCATTGATGGGCACTCAGCTAGTCATTGATGGGCACTCAGCTAGTCATTGATGGGCACTCAGCTAGTCATTGATGGGCACTCAGCTAGTCATTGATGGGCACTCAGCTAGTCATTGATTGGCACTCAGCTAGTCATTGTGTTACAACAGTTAAACCCCCCACGTGCTGATTAGATGAAACCAGCTATTTTTAAAGTGGGGTAGACACATGATGTTAGTGAGTACGAGAAAAGACTGGTTCAACGTGCATTTCAATATTCATACTGGCCTATACAAAAGTGATTTGTTCTTTCATTAATACCCCAGTCTCACAAATATCAAATATAAGGCATCCAACCAGATAAATTATAATGATGTGTTTTTATTGAGTACATGAGAAAAGACACTCAGTAGACAAATGAAACTATTAAAAATGGACTGTATGTAAAATAAAGTTAGAAAGGGAAGAGCAATAATACAGTAGATCACATACCAAGTGATATTCATGTAGCCTAAACATGACGTCATCATTTTTCTGCCCTGCCTGCAAATACCAATTGTCGTTTCGCCAAATTTTGTAGGACAGAAAATAATTTCCTTCATTAAATTAAAATGGTTACAAAGGCTTGTGCCCAGTGGTCTCTATAATAATTCAACAATGGTTTTACACGTCTATAATTAAACAAGTTACAGTAGTTTAAATTACTATCTTGTCTCTAAAATACATGTTTTATATCAAAAGAATAAGAACAATAAACATGCTACAATTAATAAAACTATTTATTTTTTATTAGTTCCCGGTTCTTGGATAATAAAACAATTTGTAGTAACTGTAGTACTGCAGTTACGTTGTAGTCTAAGGATTTGACCAACTGGTATATTCTGTATAAAAAGTCTATGATTATAACTGTCTGCTCCTAAAAGTGTGTTTTACTCTGCGGCTTGAGGTGGATGTTAGTTTCCAAATATCAACGTTTTTATAAAATGGTAATGTTGTAAAAGTTGATATTTTTTAGATCTCTCTCTGCTGTACATTTTAAATTTGGATCTGATGAGTTAAGAGAGAACCTCTGTGAGGAGAATATATGTATCATTCCATATCAGTAGGATATAATCTATAGGCTATATATTTTTATGTTGATGGTATTGCATGATGGATAAATATCTACTTGTACTTCTCAGCATTGAGGAGAAGAGACCAAATCCCCAAATCCATTTGCAGAAATGCAGTTTCAAACTTGCAAGGAACCTCCACCATGCTTCACTGTTGCCTGCAGACACTCATTCTTGTACCGCTCTCCAGCCTTCTGCGAACAAACTGCCTTCTGCTACAGCCAAATATTTATAATTTTGACTCATCAGCCCAGAGCACCTGCTGCCATTTTTCTGCACCCCAGTTCCGTTTTCTTCGTTGAGTTCCTTGACCTTGTTTTCATGTCGAAGGTATGCTATTTGGCAGCAAGTCTTCCATGGACCTCTTCGTATTGCGAAGGGAAGTAAGCATAATGTGTCTTTCATCTGCTACAGTACGTTTCCTTGGCCGACCGCTGAGTCTACGGCCCTCAACGTTGCCCGTTTCTTAGTGCTTCTTCAAGAGAGCTTAGACAGCACATCTGGAAACCCCTGTCTGCCTTGAAATGTCTATCTGGGAGAGACATTGTTGATGCAGTATAACTACCTTGTGTCTTGTTGTGTCTTGTTATGATGTAAGACTTTTGAAAGTAAAATGTCTTCAGCAACCTCAACTTGTTAACTGAGTTTGACAGTTCCTCACCCAGTTTAATTCCTCCTTCATAGCTGTTTCTGTTTCAGTAAACAATTTTTTCAACCTGTGTATTGGATGGATGATCATTAGCACCTGTTTGATATGTTTCATCATACACATGACAGTATGCCTACAAAATCCCTTAATATGTTCAAGTGTACCTAGATTAATTGATTCTGTTTTGAAGGCAAAGGGTGGTCACACCAAATATCGATTTGATTTAGATTTATTTTCTGTTCACTCACTTTGCATTCTGTTAATTGACAAATATATACTACTAACATATGTATTTTCTTTCTTTTTTCCCCCCATTTTCTTCCCTTCCCAATTCCCACTAACCCTGCCTTATTGGCAGCTCCACAACTCCTTGTACAGATCTGTGTGATGACGAGGGGTGCACACATGTTTCATTCAACCACGTCACCCAGCCGCCAATTCTTTTCGCACTGCCCATCCAACACGGAAACTTTTAGTCGGATCATGCACGGGATGATTACGTTCACAGACTATACTTCCACAATTTAATTTACAGGTGCCCCCGATCTGGACACAAGGAGTCGCTGGAGAGCGACGTAACAGGATAGATAATCTGATTTATCTAACCAAAATCCCGGGCAGCACCAATTTGCGCTGCATTGTGCAGAAGGTCCAGTGAAAGTCAGAGATATCATAGTCAGGCTCGAACCTCTAAATATCATGAACGCATTCTTAGTTTACATAATGTTTTCACACCTTCCTTAAACCTTTGCACAGTACATGTCCCAAAAGCCTAAAAGTTGCAATGAGTTTTCTTCTCAAAAAAATAATAGAACATAAATGGTACACAAATGGAATGTTGTGGTGAGATGCTGTTGGTGTTAAGGGTTTGTGTTACAAAAATTTAGGCTTTAGTAGTTTTGAAACATAAAAATCAGTTTTACCCAGGCTTTACTGCAACACCTAGTTTCTTTGACAAATGTAATACCTTCAGTTTTCTGTCTATTACTGTTGTCTGTTACTATAGTTTACAGTAGACTATTATTGACATTTACCATTAACATTGTGTCCTTACCGACACAAGATTGTACCGCAGCCCTGAAAGGAATAGAGAAAATGATGAGTCAATAAAATAAACTGTGTTTAATAGGAAAACCCTTCATCCAAAATAAACACTGCCTTGTGGGGCTGAAAACGTAGGGATAAGAAATATAAACTCCTTTCTCCACTACACTAATGGAATACGGCAACTGTTACAATTGATGTAAGATATTGACGGATGTGGATTCATCTGGTTATGCTAAAGTTGTCATTGTACAGTTGAAGGGTCCCCTAAACTGCACTTTGTTTGAGGCCACAAAATTGACAAACTCGCTCCTACAGAATGCAAGCTCATATCACACAAAAACATCACTGTTATGCACGTTTCTCACTGAAGCAATAGTGGAGCAAGAGTAATCTCTTAAACCTCACCTGATCGGCTCAATAATCAAGTAGAGGGGGCTGTGTGACTAAAATGGTCCAAATAGCAGCACAACAGTAGGCACTGTGTTCTCATAGTCAGACCTGATCCCAGCTCAAAGCTTTAGTACAGTATATGCTGGATGTGTTAGCCAGAAGTGGTACAGATAGTACCACCACAAATAGACTCAGATTTCACATTTAACAGTCATACCAAAGTGGTCACCAAAACAGCATTCTATCATCTAAACATATAGCCAGAATCAAAGGCTTGGTGTCCCAAAACGACCAAGAGAAGCTCATCCATGCTTTAATCTCTATAGACTACTGTAATGGTCTCATAACTGGACTTCTGAAAAAGACTGTAAAACAGCTGCAGCTCATTCAGATTGTGGCTGCTAGAATGTTAACCAGGACCAAGAGAACAGAGCACATCACTCCGGTTCTTAAATCTTTACATTGGCTTCCAGTGGGTTATAGAATAGATTTTAAAGTGATGCTTTTAGTTTATAAATCTCTGAATGGTTTGGGCACCCGAATACATCTCTGATATGTTTCAAGAATATAGCCTAAACCGAGTAGGGCTCTTAGATCAATGAATACAGGTCAGCTAGTAAAGCCTAGAGCCCAAACTAAACATGGAAAAGCTGCGTTTAGCATGCTGTACACAATTGGAATAAATTACCAGAAGATCTTAGACAAGCCCCAAACCTATCCATTTTTAAATCCAGGCTAAAAACATTACTCTTTTCACACGCCTTTGACTGAGCACTTAAACTTAACCACAATGTTTAGCCTTATAGCTTGCTACGTTTTATCCCATTTTTAATCCTTTTTTCTATATATGTTTTCTTATTGTATTTTATTATTATGATGTTTTCATTGGTTTTGACGTTTTAATAAATATTTTTATGTTATTGTATTTTTTTTTTCTTTGTAAAGCACATTGAATTGCTTCAATGTATGAATTCTGCTATATAAATAAACTTGCTTGCTTACAGATAGTGGGACCACATTAAGTCAAAGGTCTCACTGTATTCTAATAAAGATGGAAGGAAGTCCTCTGTACACATGCCATTATAAACCAGTGGTTCCAACTCTAAATACTAATTGGCTGAAAGCTATTGTATTAAACATGTAAGCCCTGTGTAAGCCCTGTGTATATATTATTATATAATAATGTCAATCATCTGGGAAGGATTTCCACAAAAGTTTTGGAGGGTGTCTGTTGGAATTTGTGCCCATTTCAGCCAAAAGAGCATGTGTGAGGTCAGGGACTGTTTTTGGACAAGAAGGCCTGGTTCACAGTCAGCGTTCCATTTCATCCCAAAAGTGTCAGTGGGGATGAGGTCAGGGCTTGGTGCAGGCCACTCGAGTTCCTACAGACCAAACTCGTCGAACCATGTCATTATGGATCCTGTAACATAAAAAACCTTCACTGGATTTAAGAGGACTATCCCATACCCTGAAAAACAGCCCCAAACAATTATCCCTCCTCATATCAATTTTCTCCCCTCTCAATTGGTCATGTCCAATTCACCCTAAACCTAGCATGTTGGCAACCTCTCAGCACATACAGTCGTATGCAAAAGTTTAGGCACACATACAGTCGTATCCAAATTATAAATATTTGGGTGTTTGCATCAGCAATTTAATTATGATCTATCAAATAACTGAAGGACACAGTAATATTTTGGTAGTAAAATGAGGTTCATTGGATTAACAGAAAATGTGCAATATGCATCAACACGAAATTAGACAGGTGCATAAATTTGGGGACCCTTGTCATTTTGTTGATTTGAATACCTGTAACTACCTAGCACTGATTAATTGGAACACACAATTGGTTTGGTGAGCTCATTAAGCCTTGAACTTCATAGACAGGTGCATCCAATCATGAGAAAGGGAATTTAAGGTGGCGGCCAATTGCAAGTTGTTTTTCTCATTGATTCTCCTCTGAAGAGTGGCAACATGGGAGCCTCAAAACAACTCTCAAATGCCTGGATAACAAAGATTGTTCAACATTATGGTTCAGGGGAAGGCTACAAAAAGCTATTGCAGAGAGTAAAGCTGTCAGTTTCCACTGTGAGGAACATGGTGAGGAAATGGAAGACCACAGGCAAAGTTCTTGTTAAGGCCAGAAATGGCAGGCCAAGTAAAATATCAGAAAGGAAAAGGCGAAGGATGGTGAGAATGGTCAAAAACAGCCCACAGACCACTTCCAAAGACCTACAACATCATCTTGCTGCAGATGGTGTCACTGTGCATCGTTCAACAATTTAGCCCACTTTGCACAAGGAGAAGCTGTACGGGAGAGTGATGTGGAAGAAGCCTTTTATGTACAAACGCCACAAACAGAGTCACTTGAGGTATGCAAACGCACATTTGGACCAGCCAGCTTCATTTTGGAAGAAAGTGCTGTGGACTGATGAAACAAACATGGAGTTATTTTGTCAGAACAAGGGGCGTTATGCGTGGCGGCAAAAGAACACAGCGTTCCAAGACAAACACTTGCTACACACAGTAAAATTTGGTGGAGGTTCCATCATGCTGTGGGGCTATGTGGCCAGTGCAGGTACTGGGAATCTTGTTGAAGTTGAGGGAGTGTTGCATGGATTCCAATCAATATTAGCAGATACTTGAGAATAATGTAGAGGAATCAGTCACAAAGTTATAGTTACACCGAGGCTAGATAGTTTAACAAGACAATGACCCAAAACACTGCTCAAAATCTACTCTGGTATTTATGCAGAGGAACAAAAATACAATGTTCTAGAATTGCCATCCCAGTCCCCAAAACTGAATATCATTGAATATCTGTGGGGTGATTTGAAGCAGGTTGTCCATGCTCAGCAACCATCAAACCTAACTAAACTGGAGATGTTTTGCAAGGAGGAATGGGCCAAAATACATTCATCCAGAATCCAGACACTCATTACAGGCTATAGGAAGTGTCTAGAGGCTGTTATTTCTGCTAAAGGAGGCTCAACTAAATATTGATGTGATATTTCTGTTGGGGTGCCCAAATTTATGCACCTCTCTAATTTCATTTTGATGCATTTTGCACATTTTCTGTTCATTCAATAAACCTCATTTCACTTCTGAAATATTACTGTGTCCTTCAGTTATTTGATAGATCAAATGAAATTGCTGATCCAAACACCCAATTATTTATAAATGAAAATCATGGAAATTGTCAGGGGTGTCTAAACTTTTGCATATGACTGTATGGTTTGGTCGAAGGACGCTAACGTGCTTCCTTCAAACACATGTCAGCGATTCGTTCAATTCTAATCACAATGCTCATTCAACACAAAATAATTTAGTCAGTACACGCAAAGAAATTTACCACATTCACCAACTACCCTCACCGGCGATCAACTGCTCGTTAGCGCAAATATCTAATCAGCCAGTCATGTGGCAGCAAATCAATGCATTTATTGCTGATCTACTGGGATTTTCCTGCACAACCATCCTGCCTTGTGCCAACATTTCAGGCTGGTTGTGGTGGTGTAATGGTGTGGGGGATATTTTCTTGGCACACTTTAGGCCCATTGTGTAAATGCCACAGCCTACCTGAGTATTGTTGCTGACCATGTCCATCCCTCTATGGCCACAGTGTACCCATCTTTTAATGGCTCCTTCCAGCAGGATAACACGCCATGTCACAAAGCTCACATCATCTCAAATGACAATGAGTTCACTGTACTCAAATGACCTCCACAATCATCAGATCTCAATCCAATCAAGCACATTTGGGATGTGGTGGAACAGGAGATTGTCATCATGGATGATGTACAGCCGACAAATCTGCAGCAACTATGTGATGCAACAATGTTAATATGGACCAAAATCTCTGAGGAATGTGTCCAGCACCTTGTTGAATCCATGCCATAATGAATTAAGGCAGTTCTGAAGGCAAAAGAGGTCCAACCCAGTAGAATCCACCTGTGTGTAATCAAGTCTC
>JACXGM010010674.1:0-25982 GCA_016801145.1 Umbra pygmaea | reverse complement strand
GGGCCTGGTTGTCATCCCCACCACAACCTGGTTGTCATCCCCACCAGATCCTGGTTGTCCTCACCATCAGGGCCTGGTTGTCATCCTTACCAGATCCTGGTTGTCATCCCCACCAGAGCCTGGTTGTCATCCCCACCAGATCCTGGTTGTCATCCCCACCAGTGCCTGGTTGTTATCCCCACCAGATCCTGGTTGTCATCCCCATCAGAACCTGGTTGTCATCCCCACAAGAGCCTGGTTGTCATTCCCTGGCTCTACTTCTGAAGGTACAGTCTGTCTGTTAGACGATGCCAGTGGTTTTTCTCAACTTTGCTCAGTGAACCTTGTGACAGTGCAGCATCACAATGTCATCAGTCATCACAACAGACCTGTTTGCCCTGGTTTTTTCTTCTGCTTCTATTTTCGGTTTTGTGACCGCTAAACACAAACTGGTCTATTGTGTTTGCCTGTCACACTGAAGCATCTGTTTTTTTGTTTCATAATTTTCGAGGTTGTGTGATCCTGTGTTGGTGTATTGGTGGCTCAGCAGTGTCAGGCAGACTACACTGATGCTCAGACGTTGAGCCTAATTGCGAGCTCTGCCTGTTAAGGTTAATGGAGCAGAGTGGGCTGTGATAGACTGTGGCCTGGGGGAACCTGTAACTTGATCTCTTAGACCAGTCTCCTGCTCCTCTTCTCTATAACAAGCTCAGAAATGCCATCTTTCCCCCACAGCGCCTGCTACTTCAGATAAGAAACAATAGAGCTTTGGCGAAAGGTTCATTACAGTAGCTCCTAAAACATTTCACCCATTTGGACTATACCAGATTTGATTGTGTTATATGAAATCAAAATGGATTTAGTCAGGTTAATAATGGTTAATAAGTGACAAACAAAAATATAAGGCAGAACATACATTTTATCCTTCTTTGCTATGACACCTGAATGAGCTGTATCAACGTTAGAGAATAGAGTGCCATTTCAGTAGCTTCCTTTCTCAGCATTACTAGCAAATGCTTTTGAGTTAAAGTGTGCTTGCATTTTTGAAAGTGAATCACCTGCTCACCATCAGTGTTTCCACACATACACCCCAGGCTGCTCATTGTCTATCCAGTGCAGCAACCATGTGCGTCCAGATGATTAAGTACTTAAGGATCACCCACTCGTTGTCAAATTCTACCTAAAAACAACACACCCAAAGTTAACCTCTTGTTACACTGGACCTGAAGCAAGGAGAAACATAAGACATAGAATTTTTTGGATATGTACAATTTACTTCGAATAAATGTACACAGTGAATATGGCACAAGATGAAATAAATAAAATGCATAATTATTTTCATTTTTTATTTTTGAAAGAACCCTACAAAGCCATATATTGAGATAATGTCCTGAGAACACTTCTAATCATGTTCCCCAGGGGATGACAACATATGTCTATAATTTTAGAATGATATATACCTAAAAATTGGACCGATGAACTGTGACTTTAGTTTTTTGGGGGGAAAATCACCTGCGGTCAGGAGACTGATCCTTAAGAGATTAACTAGCACAACATAACGCAGGTTGGATCAATGAATCAAACACGAAAGCATTTTGATTAGTTAAATCTACCACAATTAATTTGCCCCAAACTCCATCTTCTCCCATATTCCCAGTGCCTTTCAGAGTGCTATCTGAGCTGGCCAGGATACTAGGCTAAGGAGGACGTCTTGATATTAGTTAGACACTTGGAAGCGGTGAAACCAGTTTTACCTGCCTCTATTCTAATGGAAAATGGAACGATGATATGCAAGTAGGCATTTTAAACCATTAGGCCTCAGCAAGGAGAGGTGTGGTGAGGCTATCCTGCCTCTGGGCATCCATCTGTGTCAACCTGGTAGATACAACTAGGCCTGTCATGATAACATATTTTGCTGGAGAATATATTGTCCCAGAAAATGTTGTGATAAACGATAATATTGTCGTTATCGAATATAATGATAATGGCATAATAATGCAGGTATACCTTTTCAAAGATCAATAAACTTTAATTTCTAAAGAATATTTAATACTGGATCTGGAAAACATTTTAAATATCCACAATAAATGAACAAAACAACCAAAAACAATAAATACAATTGTGGGGGAGAGAGACGAGGAAAACAAACAAGCGTGCAAATGGAAATTATTGTGGCCGTAAAAAGTATTTAGCTCATTTTTATTTATCGCACGATTAATTGATTTATTGCATATTGCGACAGGCCTAGATACAACATGGTTGACACGACATAGTAGATAGAACATGGTTGACACAACCTAGTAGATACAACTTTGTTGACACAACATAGTAGATTCATCCTGATTGACACAACATAGTAGATACAACATTGTTGAAACAACATAGTAGATACAACATGGTTGACACAACCTAGGAGATACATCCTGATTGACACAACATCGTAGATGCAACATGGTTGACACAACCTAGTAGATACATCCTGATTGACACAACATCGTAGATACATCCTGATTGACACAACATAGTAGATACATCCTGATTGACACAACATAGTAGATTCAACATGGTTGACACAACCTAGTAGATTCATCCTGATTGACACAACCTAGTAGATACATCCTGATTGACACAACATCGTAGATGCAACATGGTTGACACAACCTAGTAGATTCATCCTGATTGACACAACCTAGTAGATACATCCTGATTGACACAACATCGTAGATGCAACATGGTTGACACAACATAGTAGATACATCCTGATTGACACAACATAGTAGATACATCCTGATTGACACAACATAGTAGATACATCCTGATTGACACAACATCGTAGATACAACATGGTTGACACAACCTAGTAGATACATCCTGATTGACACAACATAGTAGATGCAACATGGTTGACACAACCTAGTAGATACATCCTGATTGACACAACATCGTAGATGCAACATGGTTGACACAACCTAGTAGATACATCCTGATTGACACAACATAGTAGATACATCCTGATTGACACAACATAGTAGATACATCCTGATTGACCTTGTGAAGCTGTTTATCATTATCCAACTTTGGTAATAATTAATGTATGGTAGACAAAATAAAGTTTCCCCTAAAACAATGTGATAACAGCAGAGTCTAGGCAATGAAGTTTATTTAATTTCATTGAAAAAAATATATACAGACAGTATATCTTTCTGGTAGAAGATCCTTTCTGTCTGTCTCTCTGGTAGAGGATAATTTGTGTCTGTCCCTCTGATAGAGCATCCTTTCTGACTGTCTCTCTGGTAGAGGATGCTTTCTGACTGTCTTTCTGGTAGAGTATGCTTTCTGTCTGTCTCTCTGGTAGATAGGGCTGGGCACCGAACATCGATACTTTTATGGCACCGACCAAAATACTTCGATACTATCGAGTATCGAAAAAGTATTTATCTTTCGGTGCCAATTTTCGGTACCAAAAGCGTCTGTGAGTCAATTATCAGTTAGCATACTTGCGTATAATGACAAAGTCACCGGCAATTGGCTGTCTAACACAACTTAAAACACGTCATGTGAAAGAGACACCACCACGCAGAGGATTTCTGAAGATACTTGCAGTCGTATACAGTTTATAACGTTACTATTTGACCAGGCAGCATCTTTGTTTTTCCAACGTAACGGTAAGGTTACAAATTTTGGAAATACTTGACAGATAAGTGTATTTTCACTACTTAAACCGAACACATAGGTTTACTACTGCCGTTGTTGCGCTCATTTTGATCGACAATCGAAACTCAATTATTTTCCCCGTAACGTTGACTACTCTATGTTCGCTTGTGCTGCTAGTCGGTTGCTCTAGTTAGCTCTGTCTATTTCCCCCTTCACATTAGCCTCTGTGCGTGTCCACCCTGATGTTAGGAATAGGAAGACCATACCAGAAGTGTCAATCCCTTCACATTGGCAGCAAGAGGGAACCTTTCATAGGAAAGATAAGATCAGTGCCACAGAGCAGTCACAGGGGTTATAAATTACCACGGTCGCTTCGTTTATCTGTTGCGTATAATACTATGCTGGAGCCTTCGTCTTTTGTGTTTCTCTGTTAAGTAGCTACTCAATTTCTATTACTCCAGCCTAGTTTTTAAACGCCCCGTTTCGAACTTAGTTATTAGGACATAAACACAACACTCGTTTTTAATTGTATTGGATGTCGTTTTCAGCCTTGTAATCTAAACAAACAAACAAACAGCAAGCCGCTGAAGGAACCCAGCACTACTTGAGCTGAAAACAACCAGATCATCCGCATACATCTCCAATCATACACCCAGTGTTACAAAAACATTCAACTGTGAAATGTTGTTGTATGTGGCCCTACGCTAAAGTCAAGTGACAACGCTATAAAAGACCGTTGCGGTGCTTTCGTCACTCCCTTATCCCTCCTACCAGTTCCTATGGCCACTTGACCAGTGCGAATGCAAATAGCAAAACCGATTTTGGGGGAGAGTAGTTAGTAGAACTGTTTAGAAATGAACTGTTCCTATAACTACGTTCCTGTAACTACAAAGTTCTTCACCAATATAGCATCTTTTAGCCTGGATAACCTTTTTTACTGTTTTTGTCAGTAAAACTAATGAAACATTATATTGTTATGTTTTGAGCTTTACTGATAAACAATTAACGTGGAAATTAAAGGTTTTGGGTTTACTGTATTCTGTTGATGTTGAAATGGATTAAAAAATATATGGTATCGAAAAAAGTATCGTTAAGGAACCGGTATCGCAACTGAGGTATCGAAATTGGCACCGGATCAAAAGATTTTGAACAATGCCCAGCCCTACTGGTAGATGATAATTTGTGTCTGTCTCTCTGATAGAGGATGCTTCCTGATTGTCTCTCTGTTAGAGGATCCTTTCTGAAAGTCTCTCTGGTAGAGGATTTTTTCTGTCTGTCTCTCCGGTAGATGATCCTTTCTGTCTGACTTTCTATTAGAAGAACCTTTCTGTTTCACTTTCTGGTAAAAGATCCTTTCTGTCTGTCTCTCTGGTAGAGGATGCTTTCTGTTTGTCTCTCTGGTAGAGGATGCTTTCTGTTTGTCTCTCTGGTAGAGGATGCTTTCTGTTTGTCTCTCTGGTAGAGGATGCTTTCTGTCTGTCTCTCTGGTAGAGGATGCTTTCTGTTTGTCTCTCTGGTAGAGGATGCTTTCTGTCTGTCTCTCTGGTAGAGGATGCTTTCTGTCTGTCTCTCTGGTAGAGGATGCTTTCTGTCTGTCTCTCTAGTAGAGGATGCTTTCTGTCTGTCTCTCTGGTAGAGGATGCTTTCTGTTTGTCTCTCTTGTAGAGGATGCTTTCTGTCTGTCTCTCTGGTAGAGGATGCTTTCTGTTTGTCTCTCTGGTAGAGGATGCTTTCTGTCTGTCTCTCTGGTAGAGGATGCTCTCTGTCTGTCTCGCTGGAAGAGGATGCTTTCTGACAGACCAAAGCGGACAAGGACGTTGATGTCTGATCATGAGACCTGATGACACATTATACAACAAAGTCCATGGTGAGGTTGAAGGCATTGGGAGGTGTCGTGTCTGAGTTCCCACTACCAGCTTCAACACTCTGTCAGGTGCAGCTCATGGTCGACTCTTTGAACTGTTGCACATCTGATGCTTAGCATGCATTATGTATGCTGAGGGTCTGTGCTTCCATACCAAGGGCTTTTTCTGCTCCATTACTAGACTCCCATTGGGACTGAGATTCTACCTGCTGTGGGTAGAGCACTTCACAGGCTAACATGGTTAGCACTGCCTGCCTACACTTCTACTAGAGCTACTTAACTCTGATTAGCACAGGCTAACATGGATAGCACTTCCCAAGATGGATAAATAGGAGCGTTTACACATTATCTTTATCAATAAAAAATATGGTAATTTCCTCTTATGTGGTTCATCCATCACTTCTGGCTTCAGTAGACTGTGGTCCAAGTATCGTCCTCTCCAGGCGTAGTTCACCGGCCTCAACCAGAAAAACATTTTGGCTACTCACTCTGAAGGAGAAGCTGGTGCTGGATTTCATGACAACAAGAGGCCTGTTGGACCAGCTCTGCTACTAGCCATGTAAACTGGTAGTACTAGCTGTGTGTCGGGTCGGGTTCAGTGATGTACTCAGTACTTCCAGACTCTGGCTGCTCTGATTGACTAGTAAGACCTTGGGGAAGTGTGGGTTCTGCCCGGCTTGTAATGAATCTCATCTCTACTACACATAGAGCAATGCTCACGCTCTCTTTCTGTGTCTCAAATCAGTCCAATAGATGCTTTGTTGGCATGAATGGGTGGTTACCAGTGTTTCCATGGCAATGTAGGCCTATCTACTTTTCTTGCTCTCTTTTCCCCTTTACGGCTGCCAGTTCAGCCTCTGTTTTACACACAACATCTCTCTTCTTTCTTGGTCCTTCACACTCTCGCTTCCTTTACCCATCACTTTTCTTTTCTCTCCCTTTCAATTCTCTCTCTCTTTGTCTCTCTTTTTTTCAGAAAATACTCAGGCTTTAGATCAGGTTCAGATTTTTCAGTTTAGAAGCTAGGAGCTGTCTCTCCACCAACAACCTTAGACCTAGAGTATCAATGCAGTGAACGTGAGCAAAGATTGTAGAGCAAAAAGATTTGTAAAAAGAGTTTTCCCACATTATCTTGTGCCACTGAGTTTGAAACCTCTTTCCGTAATCATGTGTGATATTGAAATTGCATGTGGTCACTCTTTAGGGGCATGAGTATTTGTGATGGTAACTTTTTTTCGTTACAAATTAATATTAGCTCTGCATGTAAAAAGACATTTACTGAGTTTATAAAGTATTTATAGTTTTCATGTCTTGAAGAAAGTAGAATAATTTAAAAAGTAATGGTATATGTGTTACCGGTACTTTTTACCTTTTTTTACAGAGCATTCTTTTACAGTGTGCTAGGCCAGTGGTTCTCAACGTTTTTGACCAGTCGGCCACAACTATGGCTGTGAAGTGAAGCAGGCCAATGCGCAAATAAATAACCTGGGCAGCTGTGCGGTCAGACCTCCTTGATGGGGGGACACTGTACCTCGCTTTAGCGCCTTTGTCCTGGGGGAAGGTTTCTCTTGTGTCACCAGAGAACTGGGTCAAGGCGATTAATTTCCTGGCCTGGCTGGATCTAGCTGTTCAAGGCTAAAAGGAGATTAGCTGGGAAGTTTCAGTTCTCCAATGTCTGTAAGCGGCGCTCCAGGTCTTCACACGGGTGGGGGGCTATTTAGTCGGAGGTAGACGTCTCTTAAGTAGGGTGGGGCGGGTTTGAGATGTGTTTGGAGAGTAAGGGGGCTGGACTACGACAATCAACAACCCATGATGCAAAGATTAAAATAATAACTATTTAATGTTTTCATTTAACTTAATCAGGCTAATTGTGATAAAGCTCACGACAGCGGGGCAAACTGACTAGCTAGCGAGTACGGCGGGAGGGTGTGTTAGTGTTGTTATAGTGACATCTACAGTTACAACACAGCTGAGTGTATGAACTTGTAGTATAAGACCAACTCTCCACTGTCTTTTTACTGGCCGCTCCGTACGCTTCTGCAAGCAGACAGTTATGAGTCAGTCGTCGTTCAACATGGGTTATGTGCCATTTAAAGCAGTTGAGTAATGAGCTATGAGTTGCTGTGCGTTAGTAGGTGTTAGCTTTTGGGTGGCACGGTCAGGCTCTGCTGGACGTGTGTCATTAAGGCTGTGTGATGTAGCAGGGCCTTCTGACACAGCTCAGTTCATCCTGGACGAAGGTAACGTGATTATGTGAAGAGAGTATCACTGGAGGTTTAGTAGGCAGTAGTGGAAGCAGGTTCAAGAGCCTATTAGACTTCTTTCATGTGCTTCAATGCTCTATTTTAATGGGCTTTGTCTCTCTCTTCACACCTCATCCATCTGTTACTGCTTTTCACAACTGTGTTAAGTTTAAATTATTTTGTCTCAAATTAATCAAAACCACCAGCAAGCCACGAGTCAGATGCATTCGTCCCTTCACTTCTCTGGTCTCAAACGTAACAGTATTATAGTCATTCAATAGGGTGTACTCACTGTGACTGTGTTGCTGTCCCATCTTGATGTGTGTAGGAATGTTAGCACCTCTGAGTGCCTACTGACTCAAATGTCAATGCAAATGCATTTTATCGTTGGTTTCTTTTCCGGAGAGATCGTCACTTTTTCCCCTCAGATCAACAACTTTAATATTGACAAAGCTTCTTGATTGTTTTTCCCTCGAAGAATGTTGACTTTCAGGTTTACCAAGGTTCGGGGCAGGCCATGTTTGTACATTAGTCGAGTCATTTTGTTATGCCGGTTAGGGGGTGAGCCATTTCTTTCGCACAGTCATTGTCTTCAGGGGCACTTTACCTGGGCTGTAGAATGTCTGTAAGTAACTCCGACCTCTTTTTCTCCCATTTCACAGGCATCGGCAAGAACGTGATCTGTGACCGCACCGCCACCCCGCTGGACGCCTTCCGCATGATGTCGGCCGCGCAGTACTACCCCAAGTTGCTGAGCATCATGGGTAATGTGCTGCGCTTCCTGCCCGCTTTTGTGCGGATGAAGGAGCTGGTGGAGGAGGGTTACGTCGGGGAGCTGTTGGTGTGCGAGGCCCAGGTCCACAGCGGCAGCCTGCTGGGAAAGAAATACAACTGGAGCTGTGACGACCTGATGGGGGGCGGGGGGCTACACTCGGTGGGCAGCTACATCATAGACCTGCTCACCTTTCTGACGGGCCAGCGGGCGGCTAAGGTGCACGGCTTCCTCAAGACGTTCGTCAAGCAGACGGAGCACATCTGCGGCATCCGCCAGATCACCAGTGACGACTTCTGCACCTTCCAGATGGTTCTGGAGGGTGGCGCGTGCTGCACTGTCACGCTCAACTTCAACGTGCCCGGCGACTTCCGCCAGGAGGTAATCGTGGTCGGCACGGTGGGCCGGCTGACGGTCAGCGGCACGGACCTTTATGGCCAGAAGAACACCATGGAGGGAGGGCCGGAGCTCCTGCTGAAAGACAACACACCTCTGGAGAACGCCTCCCTCCCGGACAAGGCCTTCAGCGACATCCCCTCCCCTTACCTGACAGGCACCATCCGCATGGTTCAGGCAGTGAGGCTGGCCTTCCAGGACCAGGAGGACCGGCGCACATGGGACGCCGCGCCGCTGACCATGGCGGCCACCTTCGAGGACTGCCTGTCCGCGCTGTGTGTGGTGGACGCCATCAAGAAGTCCAACCAGTGTGGCGAGTGGCAGAACATTGAGGTCATGAAGGAGGAGCCGGAGGTTAGCCCTGCGTACCTGATCAGCGAGGCCATGCGCCGCAGCCGGATGTCCCTCTACTGCTAGCTCTGACATCATCAACACCTGGTGCTGCCCTGGGGAGGCAGCCGTCACTCTGCCCTTATTTGGCTGGCTGTCTGACCTGTCAGGGATAATGGAAAAGCTTGCTGTTTCCTGGTTCTCTTTCCTCAGAAATCATGACCTGTGAACAGCAAATTAATTCTTCTCCATTTCCTCTGCATGATCTGTTCTGGGTATCCCCACCTCACATAGGGTAAGAGGGCGAATAAAGAGCACCTCCAAAATGAAAGAGCTGTTGGTATGGACACTATGTTCGGGACAACAGACGCTTTCCTGTACCTCGAAAGATGTGAATGTGTACAACCAAGGGGGCTCCTGCTTTAGTCCCAGTCTCTGTATCGGCCGTGACTGTGTGTGTTTGCATATGTGTGTAGGTTTGTGTGTGTGTGTGTTTGTGTGCCAGTAAGCAAAAACACTGAACAAATCAATACTTTGGCTGGTAGGGCTTTAATGAGGTCCCTCAGTAAAGTATGCAATAACACAGAGTTCCAGGCTGGAGGGATGATGTCATCCTTACTGCATCAACAGAATGCCTTTTTGTTGCCTGCTTCTTGTTTTTGTAATTATGCATTTATGCAATATAGACAAGGCACACATTATGGATGGTGATGCAATCCTGCGCTATGCTGTGAATTATGATTACTGGCTTGTGTTTTCTCACTTGAGCTCCTGCTGTGGTTAGTGCTTCCATGCACTGCAGCTTCTTCCACAGTAACAACAATGTCAGAGTAAGACCATCATTTGTGCCAGGAGGGCTCAGCTGGCGGGCACTACTGGCCCTTATTCTGTCACTTTATATAGTCTGCTCAAATGCGTCGAATGGCTTAGTGCTTCTAACAGAAGAGCAAATAGAATGTGGCCTAATTTTTTAGCTTGACTGAAGACTACTGATTTTACATACAGTATGTTCATCTCCATACATTACTGGACAGAAAAGTGGAAGCCGACATGAACCTACAAGCCAATACGTTGATTTTGATTCACGCAAAATCTCCTTGTTTCTGATTTTGTCTTCAAATTATGTAGCTTCACCAACTGCAAAATAATATTTATTTATTTTATGAAAAAAAAACTTTTAAAAAATGTGTTTGATTTGAAAGTGGTATACATTAACTCTATGTATTGGATTGGTTTTGAACCGACCTGGAAGATGTTTTGATACACACTGTTGACTATATTTATTTTTCACTGGGGAAGGATTGGCACCCTAACTGGTGGGAACATATTTATTTGTTGCCTTGATTAAAAACTGATTTTCTCCCCTCTTATTTGTTAATGTCCGATTCCCGTTTGACCTTGTCTTGACACCAACTTCTTAGCATGCGAGTGATGGTCAAAGATCGATCATGTCCTGCATCCATGCTCGTTTCGCCACGCCGGTCCGATCCGTATCCCAATGCTTCTTCAACACGGACTCATGAAGTGTGGGAGGTTTTCACAGTCAGCTATTATTTCAGTCACAAGCGCCCAACCTTAACACAAGGAGTCGCTAGAGAGCGATGTGACGTGGTACACAGTCTGACTATCCACCCGTCCACTTCGGGCCCTACCGCATGTCGGACCCCCGGGCCACGTTAGAGTGTTGTGACCAGGATACAATCCCAGTCCATTGTGATGCAGGTGTCAAAACTATTATTAAGTTAAATGTGTCCTGGTGTGTCTAAAGGAAGTAACTACTCAAACCAATGTTCCTCAATCATAGGGTTCTCATTTCTATTTTGATTTTGAGGAGCAGCCATTTTATAAACCATCCCATTTTTCTCCGCTTTATAGCTATCTGACAGTTCTCAACCGTCCAGGCGCTTATGTCACCAGTATTGTTTAAAATACTTTCAACATCCTGTTTTTTTGCATTCCACAAGGAGGATTAAAGATAGCTCTAGTTTGTTTATTGTAATTTGCAGGTTGGGGTTTATATGTTCCTTTATTACCAACCAAAAAACATTCTCTTTACAGGGATCAGCCTTGTTAAGAACTGTGAGGATACTATGTCAACTTTAGGTAATCTCATGTGTCCAACTATTGCCCTATAGAAACCAGATAAGGTATTTCACTCATTATAATAACACCTCTGATAGCTTTAGAAATCTATTTTGAGAACAGTTGAGCAAAACATTCTCCTATGTCCACTGGGTAGTCTTTTACCAGAAACATCCTCAGGTCTTTCAATGACAACTGGATATATCTCATGTTGGTCTCAGTTTTCAGTTCTGAACTGATTTATGATCAGAATCCCTTTGTCTTGTTATGATCTGGGAAGTAAATAGGATAATAATAGGCATTTATTGTAAAGAATGGAAGAGAGACAGAGTAAGAGAGGTTCAATATCCATAGAGCATGTTATTACAGATGCTGTATCTTAATATGATGTTTATGTTATAGAAGGAACAGCAAAAAATAAAAACTGAGCTATGAAATTACCTACCGAAAAAGGGTAATTATGGGGAGGATGGAAATGTACGGGGATGTGGCCTAGTGTTTGGGCGGTGCTAGTCATATAGTAGATTCACTGTTAAGGCCTTATAGGTAGGACACAGGACCAGGGGTTTATTTCACCATTATCTAGTCTGGCTGGAAACCTATTTATTTATCTGTAACATGTTAGAAAATAGACTACAATAGATTAATCAATGTAAATGTTTTATATATTGACTGTGAACCCCGCTAAAATCACATGAACCATATTTCCCCCCACATCCAACATGTTTTTAGGTGATGTAGGTGAGGAAGAGAATGGCCTTATTCTCAGAAGAGTTTTGTTCTTCTCACAGGTGTGTTTAGGGTTATTATTGGTACGGTGCTCAACACAACATTATCTTAGAAAACGACTTAAGCCAGTTGGGAATCATTTTTGTGCAAATTGTTGAACGTTTGAAATTATAATTTGCTGGTTTATTAGACATAAAGCATTTTAATGTTGTCTGAATTGTTTGATACTGTTTTTCATGCCAATGTTGTTTTTTTACTCATCAAGTGGATGTTTCAGGTCACAGGTCATTTGGGTGTGGCTCTATAATTAAAATGATCATGTACTTCAATAGAAAGCTGTATTATCGTGAAACTGCATTTACTGGAATATTACCGCTGTGGTCGGTACAACTGGAGATGTGTATATTATTGTACCTTAAGGTATTACCCCTTGAAATCTGTAGGTGTCATTTAACAGTATGCATTGGAGTCTCTGTCTGTCTCTGTCTGTGTGATAAAAAGAAATAGTCATATTGCCAATTGGTCATTGTTGTTGCTCAGTTTGCCTGTGGCTTTTAATGGTGCATTCAGCTCTTGGCTGAAAAAAGAGAGAAACACTTGAAACAGGGAGATATTACCATGTGTATTATTAGGTGTGCTTGTTCTGCTTCGTTTGCTGAAATGTGAATATTTTACATCTCCTTGGTGTGCCAGCATCTACAGACAGTTGTGGGGTTTAGGTGTTTCTGCTTTATTATTGCTATCTTGTCACTAAACTGTGGTTTAGCCACCTGACGTGCCCATCCTCCACCTCCCTCTCTCTACCTCAGAGGGGGGTAACTCTTGTTCATAATGGCCGAAGCAACCTCAAAGCGCTGCTTCTTTTGCACACACAGTTTGTCACCTAGCAACCACTTTGGCAGCCACCGTGCCAAAACCCTGCCTGTCTTAACCCCTCCTCCACACAACACACACCACATCCACACCACACTCTTTGGTCCCAATGACCAGTAGCATTGTGTGACAGTAGGTGGGTTAGGCAAGTGATGATGTCACCATTAGTTTCTTCTGCTTTAATCTTGATGATTTCTCTATGACCTCTCACAGTGCCTGTCTGACTTTCACATCCCCCGTCTCCCTTATCCTCTCTTTGTAATCCTCTATCCATCTCCCAGCTTCTATTGATCTGTCTTGTTTTGAATAAAAGAATAATAAAATGCTTTTGTTTTTCCCCCATTTTCCTTCCCTTCCAATTCTCTCTAATCCTGCCTTGTCGGCAGCTCCACAACTCCTTGGGATGGAGAGGGGCACGTACCACATGTCGCCCAGCTGCCGATAGTTTCTGCACTGCTTATCCAACACTGAAGCCCTTAGTCAGCTCATGTATGGAATGATTACGTTCACCGACTATACTTACGCGAGTGAACTTACAGGCGCCTGATCTGAACACAAGGAGATGCTGGAGAGTGACGTGATAGGATACATAATCTTACTTCTCTAACCCAATACCCAGGCAGCGCTATGCCAATTTGTGGCGCCTTATGAAGGAGGTCCAGGGAAAATCAGAGAACCCATAGTCAGGATGGAATTACTGACTATCAAAAATGTTACATTAATGGTAACTGTACCATTCCTCCCCTATGTCAATGGAGATGACGGCAGCAGCGTGTTTTTGTTTTTCTCTAAAACTCTAAACTCTACTCCTCTTAGACACTGGCTCATTCCTTGACTGCATGCCGGCCAATCACTAGTGATCTGGCCTGATAGTGCCGGCCCCTTCGTTTATTGGAAGTCAGAGACGGTGACCATGGTATCATGGAATTGGACAACACGCACAAACGCAATGACACTGTCTATAGCAACACATAGACGCAGGGACTGTCTAAAGGTTTGTAAATGCTGGCATGTTTAAGGGAATGTACATCTTGATGCTGTATTGATGTTTGTTGACTATTTATTGTAATATCAATATTGTGGATGCATGGACCTTTGTTTATATTTTGAACCGACAGGCGCATATTTATCAGACTTGAACTAGAGAATGTACTGTAGAAATATATTTATATCTATATTTTCTATATATTGAGAAAATGACAGGTGCCGTCTGATTCCTGGGGGAAAAGTGTGTGTGTGGCGGGGGGTTGTCATTAATAACTGTAATCTTTTCTCTGTTTGCTGTTAATGACAAGGCATGATGAGGTGCGTCTGTTGATGGACTTAATTTCCCTGGCTGTCTCTGTGAAACTCATGTGTGCTGTTTGCTCTCTCTAGTCCAGCGCTCTGCATTGCCACTGTCCAAATGTGTTCATGGGTGTGTGCGAACCTGTTTGAAATGAGATGGACAGAATGTGTGTGTTTCTTGGGGATAATGTCTCGTTTTGACCCAGTCACCCTGCTATTGGACCCCAGGAAGACTAGCTGGTCATCTATGCATCAGCTAATGGGGATCCTGATAATTAATACAAGAATAAATGTTCATGAAAGCCCTCACCAACATATCTGACTTGTCTAACGCTGACCTTTCTATTGAGTAAAACATTTATCCTACATCTTTTGTTGTGGTCTTGTATTCTGCATGTTTGCCTTATGGTTAAGTTTAATAGACCCAAAGAGGAATTTGTTTTTGCTCAAATGTGATGCCGTATTATTCAATCACATTTACCACACACATTCACCTACAACCACACATCTTTTTATTGTTTTCTTGTGGGTACCAGAGAATTAATTAACTATCTATTCCACCAACCCTGACCTTACTAACGTCTAACTTGCTGCCTAAAATCCACCCAATCTTAGTTCCTTAAACCCAGTAATAAATCTGACAAAAATACTGAAATAGCCTTTTTCCTTGTTGGGATGGCTGAAGGATTGTAGAGACAGATTCATTTAGGCACAAACTCACACATACAGTATAACAACCCATTTTGAAATGCATAAAATGACCTGGACAAGAAAGAGCAGTGGAGTGTGATGATAATAATGTGGGTGTGTTTCTGTGTTTCGTTTGCTCACTTTCTCCTATCACTCCCATGTGGGTTTCAGCTGACATTTCCAGGTTGAGTGACTGGTCTAATAACAGTCACAACAGCTTGGCAGGATGTGCTTAGGAGGATATTGTCCTAATCGATTGACTTTTATTTTGTTGGGGTGTATTGTTTAGTATTTCTATAGACACATCATTAAGGAGCAGAGGATAGGAACAGGTCATGTAGAGGGAAGCAGATGGGGCACAACCAGTTGGCTGAGCTGGGTCTCACACCCCTATCAAAAGGGGATGTGTGCTCCAGAGGTTAGACTTACACAAGCTCTTGCATGAGAGGGTAAACATTTAAAAAACAAATGAACATTTTTACCTGACATGTTTTCCTCAGTCAACTTTAGAAAGTTAAGAAAAGTTGCTATTCATTATAAAGGATATTAAAAACTAATGTTATTTCTTTATTTTCTGACATGTCAGCTGCAAAATGTATACATGGAGTTTGTTTATGGAGGACAAAATTATTCATTATTTTTTGGTCCTTTAAATTGAAATTAAGGTATTCTGCTGCCACCTTGTGACTGGAATAGAAACTGCTGTTTCCTCAATAATTTTTTTCTCATTTAAATATGCAGTCCAAAATGATCATCACTAGTTGTAAATGTGGCACTATTGAGCTAAAAAAGTCCCTGAAGATGGTGTACTGTCATGATATATGTCCCATATATATCATCAAAGTCAACTGATTTCAACTTGGCTAATCAGGTTTATTGTCACTATGTACAGACTTTCAGCTGTTTGCATTGAACACATCAAACAAAAGCAATTGAAATAGCTCAACACAACCTATGCTTTGATTGGTTTCCCCAAATTCAACTGAAAATGCAACTGATGACTTCACCAGTCTGAAAATGATTCAATTTCTTCATGGCAATTATCTTTAATATTTAGTAGAGCTGCTATGTTTAGCTGTTCTGACCCGCTGCAAAACGAGATACATAGCCAGACACAAGCCTCTGGCAGAGTTCCTGAGGAATCTTAGCCCTTTCCTCATGAGCATTGGCCCCCCAAATCAGTAATATTCTTAGGTTTGTGTGCTGCAACCACCTTTAAATCCCACCAGAGATTTTCTATGGGGTTCAAGTCAGGTGACTGTGATGGCCAATGTAGAATCTTCCAGAACTTCTTCTGCAACCAAGCCTTGGTGGACTTTGAGGTATGTTTGGGATCATTGTTCTGTTGTAAGGTTCCAATGATGCCCAAGCTTCAGCTTCTTCAGAGATGGCATGATGTTTTCTTCTAGGATTTCCTTATACTTCCATTTGCTTTCCACATGCTGCAGGTTTCCTGTGCTAGAGTATGCAAAGCAACCCTAGAGCATCACCGAGCCACCAACATGCTTGACTGTGGGCAGGGTGTTCATTTCTGCATATTCTTCATTTTTCTTTCTCCAGACATACCACCAATTCATCATGCTGAAAAGATCCAGTTTTGTTTCATTGCTCCACAGAACAGAATTTAAAATGAAAGAGTCTTTCTGTGACTACACAGCACACACACAGACTCTCTTAGATTTTAAATAGTTCTCTTACTCTTGTGATAATTTTTTTTTTACTAAATATAACAACTTCTGATCGACCCATAACGATTTCGGGCTTAAACACTTCCGCTTTCCTCTGCCCACTTCCAATTTAAGCCACGCCCATTCCAAGTATGGATACGGATATTCACTCATCCCTAACCAATACCTCTGTGGCTTCTTTATATTATTTTGAGCATATTTGAGCCAACTTTTCTTGTGCTTTCAAGTGTTTTTCCCAACCTGCCGTCTCAGAAATCTGTTTGCTACTGTCGGTAGCTTCCTTTATCTGCCTCGTCCAGGTAGTGTAACCACCATTCCCTTCAATTTGAACTTGCAAACTATGCTTCTAATGGTGTCTCTGGAAACATTCAGTGCCTTCACTAACGTTTTGTATCCTGTTCCTTATTCCGAAAAACTATTGAATCATTTTGAGACTGGTGAAGTCATTATGAGTTGCATTTTCTGTTAGATTTGGGGAAACAACTTGATGCATTTGATGTTTTGAGCTATTTCAATTGCTTTTGTCTGATTTGTTCATCTTTAACTGCTGAAACTCCAAATTTGGACATTAAACCTGATTTGCAATGGGGGTTGAATAATTTGGATTGCAACTATAAGTTCAGATTTCTTAAACTGACCCCAAGCATAAGTTTCTAAGTGCAGTATTTCAGTATGTTTATTTTTTATTAAAAATATGTATGACAAAATACAAAACATCACAGAAAAACAGAATATATATAGAATACCAACTAGTATACATAGGTACCTGATAGCTGATGTGTGGTGAGCGTTCTGGCGCAAAATGGCTGCCGTGCATCACCCAGGTGGGTGCTACACATTGGTGGTGTGTAAAGCGCTTTGGGTTCTTGAAAAGCGCTATACAAGCTGAACGAATTATTATTAATTATTATTATTATTAATTATTATTATAGGTATCTGAAACATACAAGGAGAAACAAAAACATACAAGTGTTTACATAAAGTTTGTACAATGCACTGATTTCCAAGGTTTTAACTGCATTCTTGTTATTGTGACAAGAAATGGTAAGAATAATAAAAGGAGGTTTTTGGTTAAGAAATTTAGATTTATGTATGTGGCATTTTGTTAATGTTTGTTGAAATGTGTAAACCAATATATATACAGTATATATACAGTATCTCACAAAAGTGAGTACACCCCTCACATTTTTTTAAATATATGATTATAACTTTTCATGTGACAACACTGAAGAAATGATACTTTGCTAGAATGTAAAGTTGTGAGTGTACAGCTTGTATAACAGTGTGAATTTGCTGTCCCCTTCAAAATAGCTCAACACACAGCGAGTAAGGTCTAAACCGCTGGCAACAAAGTGAGTACACCCCTAATCCAAATTGGGCCCAATTAGCCATTTTTCCTCCCCGGTATCATGTGACTCGTTGGTATTACAAGGGCTCAGGTGTGAATTGGGAGCAGGTGTGATAAATTTGGTGTTATCACTCTCACACTCCTTCATACTGGTCACTGGAAGTTCAACATGGCAACTCATGGCAATGAATTCTCTGAGGATCTGAGAACAGGCAAAGAAGTTGAGTGCACCTGCTCAGCATCATATCCAAAGATTGTCTTTGGGAAATAGATGAATAAGTGCTCCCAGCATTGCTGCAGAGGTTGAAGAGGTGGGGAGTCAGCCTGTCAGTGCTCAGACCATATGCCGCACACTGCATCAAATTGGTCTTTGCCAAAATGTAAAATACTGAGTGTACAGCTTGTATAACTGTGTAAATTTGCTGTTGTCACGATGTGGAGGTGTGGAGGAAGGGAGAGCAGGCAAGAAGAAGAGTTATGTTGTTTTAATGAACTCAGTCTGAAAAAAAACAATTTATATTTTATTATCTAAAATGTTTTAGTACTTTTGTGTTTAGTTTCAGTGTTTTTATTTTTTTACAACCTCTACTAATATTGTGCCCTAAATTAATTTACCTCATCCCTACTGTCTATAGCAGTGGTTGTCAAACTTTTAAATCCAAGTACCACCTTTGATCAAGCTAACCTATCAAAATACAACCTATAAGGCATCATCTCACAGAATCTACAGAAAACATCAATATCCAATGTAATACCTTGTATCTAACCATGTACATTATTGAGTATGTTAGGCTTAAATTAGGAATTTAAGTTGCAAACACAACGTATTGTGTACAATACAGATACATTCTTGTATTAAACTATTGAAATATCAGGTGCAGTATGAGCACCCAAGAAGACTATTATTTCCCCGCATTGCAGCTGAAAGACATGGGCTAAGCTTTACTATACAGCCACAACATTTTTGATTAACGTTACAATACAATATATCAAACTCTTGTTTTATCCAGTCAAATGGTGTACCACCACTGGGTGCTTCAAGTACCCCTCTGGTACATATACCATAGTCTGTATACCAATTGTCTCCAAGCCATATTTTACTCGGAATGTGCAACAAAGTGCAGCCATGGAATTCAGAGGTGAAACATTTTCAAACAAAACAAAAATAGTTTTTTATGAAATGTTGTCCTCAACTGTCAACTTGTGAAAGCAAGTAAAAGATGCAGTTTGCAATTTACACAATAATGTTTTAAACCTCAATTGAAAGTTGAATTCAGGTGGTTGAGATGTAATTGGGAACAAATCATGACATATACTGTAGCACAAATACATTATATAGTACATAATATGGTTTAGCTCAATACGGCCACTTATACAACCACCAGCTATAATTGCGGACAGCATTAAGAACATGATTGTGGAAATGAGAGGCAGTTCCTTTTCCAGTTACTAGGGGGCAGCAGAATGCTTTGAATGTACAGAACTTAAACAGTAAAAAATACATGTATAAGTTTATTCTCCACAAAAACATCCAAGTAATCTGTTAAATATGTGCATGTCAGAAAATAAATAAACAATATGAGATCATTTTAGTCAATAGCAACTTTAATTAAAGCTGTATTACTTTTTAGCATTTTTGTCATGATGAAATCATAGACTGTATATTTGAAATGCTCCAATAAGTCGTTATTGGGCATCCAATGTGATGTTGCAGCTATTCAGTTCCTAATTACAGTATGGTAGAATTCATTCACGGTGGCGGGGGAAGTTTTCAGATTACAGATTATAAAGATAACATTTTTAGAGAAATATTTTGCATCAAACTTTCATCTCAATAGATTATATAACACCACATACATCATTACTACCGTATCTATGTATAATCCCCATTGACCCATCTGGCTGACATGTCGAATTCATTATGTATCATCCATAGAAATAGAATGGATAGAAAGGCCATTGAACTGCTTGGCGTGGTCATTCGATTAGTACACAACAAAATAGCGATTGTTGTTAGTTGTCACGAAGATATGTTAGTGCAGCTGACTACTCTGTTGCTGCTGCAAAACTATCTAGTGAGTCCGCAACTTGCCGTGAATCGGTTTAATGTGGAAGTAGGCCGCTAAATCTTTGCAATGAAACGATACACAAAAAAATTGCTGCTGCTCTAACCATTCTGCTACATTGATTTGAATTGGAATGACCTTTCTATCCATTCCATTTCTATGGTATCATCTCTACTCATACAGAGGATGTGATTGATGATGTCTGCAGTCCAGGCTTTGATTAGCATCCTCTGAAGTTTAAACTTTACAAAGACAAAATTTGATTAGTTTTGTGTTTACCCTTTTTACTTGAAACTATAGGGATAACTAAGTAGTATCAAGATAGTCAGCTGTCCCCCCCAATATTATAGGCAGGTAATGTGGTCCCCCCCAATAATAAGAACAATTTGATAAAGATGTATTAAGTGTCCCCCCCCCCCCATATCAAACACGCTCCTACGCCCTTGTCAGCTGAGTTTTTACAGTATAATAAAAACATTTTTTTTTTTACAGTTTTTACAGTATAATACTTTGTTTTTACAGTGTAGATTGCGAAAATGAGACCTGGGTGCCTGTGGATGATTGGTTAGCATTCGTTAGCATTCCATAGACTCCCATCCATTTTAGGGTCGATTTAAAAGTGAGTCAATTCACATTTGAAGCATTTAAAGACTGTTTTTGTCCATTGTTTATTACTAAAGAAACATGACAATGTAGCAAAGGCAGACCATTCCACAATAACACAGCTCTGTGGGAGAAAGGCCTGCCTCCAGCTATTCCCACTGCTCCTCTACTTCCTCCTCCCTCTTCCTTACCTCCTCCTTCCTCTTCTCCCTGCCCAGCTCCTACTCCTCCACCTCATATTCTCTTTTGCAGACTGATCTTATGGTGGTATCCCAGCTGCATCTCATCCCTGTCTTCTCAAAGCTTTGGGAATTCATCTGGGAGACTTTATTATGGGATGTGTGATACTGCTACAGATCTCATGTCCATTAATCTAGTTGCAGATCACAAGGAGGTCATGATAAAAAGAATTTCTGTAGAAATATTACTATAAAATTACGTATTACTATAAAATTACGTATTTTCCAGCTGCTGCTGCAATGCGCAATACACTTCCTGCAACTTCAATATCTTGAGACAGTCCACAGCTGTCCTAAGTGCAAATGCATTTGTAA
Source organism: Umbra pygmaea (assembly GCA_016801145.1). NCBI lineage: Eukaryota > Metazoa > Chordata > Actinopteri > Esociformes > Umbridae > Umbra > Umbra pygmaea. Next base: position 4,824 of record JACXGM010010674.1, on the reverse strand, counting down.
GATAAGCTTAGGAAATTCAAAGAAATGTCGTCCCTCCATCAGAAGGCCTCATTGCTGAAGGTTCCTAACTTCATTTTCTCCTGCACTTTGTTTCCACTGGCAGGGAGACACTGGTCACGTGGTGTGGAATGGCCCTGTCGTACGACGCTCACAGCTCACTCTTTCCACAAATATTTCAGCCAGGCAACACAACTTCACCTCCAACTGCATTTGATTTGCTCTGCTCCTGTGTCACAGTGTGTGTTTGTGTATGTGTGTGTACAGTATGCTTGTGTGGTTCATTATCCATGTGGTATGATACTTTTCTTAAAAGGTAAAACAGTTACAACCAGAGTGAGTCGTTGGGGCTAGGAAGATTTTAATGTGGATCATTTTTTATGTATAGAAAGTCTGAAATGTGAATCCTTGTCTTTCTTCTTCTCCCTGATGCTCCTTCCTCCTTTATCTAAAACCCTCCCTTATTTTCCGTTTCTTATTCCTGTAATGTCAAGGTTTAGCCAATTGTCTACTTGGCTCCCCTACTTGGTTATTAAAATGAAAGGATGTCCTTGCATAGCTACTAAATCATTTGCAAAGAGCTGTGTGATATGTTACGCAACAGGACTAATAAGTGGATTCATCTGGACTTTTCATTTAAGAGATACTGGACCTGTTTCTCTCTGAGGAAAGTGAGGAGGTTGTCGACTATTTTGTCCTGTCACAATTTTCATTTCAGTTCCTGAATATTATGACTCTAATTGGAGTCGTATGTGTGAACCTTCTTCTGTTAAACAAAGACAGTTGTCTGTGGCGAAGGTTTATTTTAAAAGAGGTGATTGACGACTTGATGACTTACCGATTATTATCAGTTAAACGTAACTGTTTGATGGTCGGGTGGATTTACAAGTAATTCCAATTAGCTCTAGAACTTAATGGAATTCTTGTTAACCTCTGTTTTTATCTTGGATGCACCTTAAATATTGTCTCCATGATTGCTGCAACATCAACAGTAAAGAAAGTCAGTGCTTCTCCCATAAACCCAACCAACTCACACTTCATCTCCATACTCAATACGTACCCTTACTAGAGCACATTCACAACTGTTTTATCTGCACCATCTCTATCATAAGTGATCTAGCTGAGTCCAATGACTGACTTTGTAGCTAATGATGAGCGTCTAATGAACCATACTGTACATCTTTTCAGCAGACTGACAATGTGTCAAAGCTCTTTGTGCTATACGTCTGCTGTGGAAACTGTGGGGGCTAGAAGGACATCTGTTGCGCTGCTGTGTGGTAATATGCATCCATCTAATATCGAAATTACTATTAGCACAACTTGGTTCAGAGTAAAGCTTATGTCCACAAACAGAAAGGAGACGACACCATCCATTATCAGCTTCAGCTATCCACCCTGCGCCAGTGGATACTAAAAATGTCTTGGAATTGGGTTAGGCGACATTCTTTCTTTTAAAACACATCTTACTGAGCTGGTATAAAGCTTATTGTAAAGGTTGGGTTATTATACAGAAACAGATCCTGTCTGTCATTTCAGGATATAAGTACAACTTTGCAGGCCTCTTTTATGTCACTCCCAGCATGCACCAGTGTCGCTGTTGAAAACCTTGGATGCAGTTTATAACGCTGCATTGTGTTTAATCTCTGTCTCGTATTTTTCGACACATCATTGTGTTATGTAGACTTAGGTTGGTTGGGATTCCATAACTTCTAGAAGGGATAGATTTTGGTTGATGTTCAAATATAAGGATTTCAATCATACAGTTCCTGAATGTCTTACCTCATTGATTAACTAGAGGTACCACAGTTCTGTTCAGAGTTGGGTAAAACTGCATTAATTTACCATGCACCACACTCATGGAATTAATTTACAAATTGGCCTTAAGCTTGACTTTTTGGTACCTTTGGCACATTGTAAACATACTGTATGATAAATGAACCATTTACTGTTGACTGTCAATGTTTTCTTAAATAAATTATTAATGTATATTTTGCATCAATTTTTTGGTTTAAATAAAAGGTTAATAAATAAATAATCTATCCACTTTGTTTCTATCACTACCCACCACTCTGCATCAGCTATCCACCCTGCTTCTAACTAGCACTCAATCCACCTGATTCAACTATCCACACAGCAACTAACTCACTAAATAACTAACTCGCTAACTAACTATAACTAAAACTAACTAACCATTTCAGCCATCCAAATCATACTGTCATGTAGTGGTAGTGAAAGTTTCTTGAAATCTATGTTGAAAGCTTTAAATAATGCTTGGATTCAATTAAATCATAACACATGCTTACTGTACATCCACCTGATCTAAACTAATTCTTTATTTTAGATCTTAAATGTTATAACACAACCATATTGAAAAGTTAAACTAATCAAATGCGTTGGTCTTACAGCCAACATTACCTACAGATGTATAAGGGAGTTAGTGATAAGAACTCCCAGCGGGGAAAGTCACATTTTAATGATAAGGGTTGTAACAGTAATGGTATGACTGTATAGTATGTTATTTTTTAATAATTGACTCCCCCATAATCTCCTCTGAGTTGCTCAGAAGTGTTGTCAGCCGTTTTAGTTGTTGCCATGACAATTAAAGAGCTCCTGCTAGCTTTTAGGAATAAGACCTAGCACTCAAAACTTTCAGTTTGGGTCTATATTATAAAATCATGATACTGTACAGTACACATGGAGCTACACAGAAACTCACTGTGTCCCTTGCCAGGAAAACTAATCAACCCAAGATGTCCAGATGTGAATGTTCACAGCTTGCATCCAAAGATGAGAGTTGCTTTTGTTATTTGGCAGTTGAGTATCACACGTTCCCCGAACCATGCCACAGTGCAGCTGAGACCTGGATCATGGCACATACTGTCACACTGATCATTTATCAGATGCAGGGCTAAAGAACCTCCCATGGAATCAAGGCTAGTTCAGAATAGAGAAGGAGGAGTGTACAATTGAAACCTAAGAGCCTTTTTAGAGAATATGTTGTCTCAACACCTTAAAAGAACCTCTGGTTTCACAATGTATTCTACTGAATTATAACATCTTAGAGACTACAGTACTGAGTGTATTTGTACTATGTAAATATGTTATGCCAGTAATAATTTCCGTTACATAACAAACATGGACCAGTTAAAATCGAGATACAGTGCCTTGCGAAAGTATTCGGCCCCCTTGAACTTTTCGACCTTTTGCCACATTTCAGGCTTCAAACATAAAGATATGAAACTGTAATTTTTTGTGAAGAATCAACAACAAGTGGGACACAATCATTCAAACTTTTTTAACAAATAAAAACCTGAAAAACTCGGGAGAATACGTTCATTAAAAACTGCAAGCCTCTCTCTCCAACACTCCACCACATCGTGACAGGGAGAGAAAGGCCACAGAATGTTGTCCAAGCCCGGGCCACAACCTCCATCGCTAGGTGGCATGTGTTTGGAGCAGAGTCCAGGCCTAGACCACTACACCAGCTCCGGCACAAACAATTACATTTTCATAGATTACTTTCATAATAAGGTAACATCAAGTAAAAAATGTTCTCTGTAAAGGTGTAAATAATGTATAAATACTACTAGGCACATTCTGTAAAAGCTTTGGCTTACAAAAGTGTAATTACATAGGGAACTTCTCAGTCTAAATCTGAATAAATCTTGCTATTCCGTAGTCGTAAAAATAAACCAACTGAAGTATCTTCTGTTCAACTGAGTAATTATGGGAGATCCTACTGTAAGTGTACATCCATGACTTTCTGTTTCACTGGGGAATGAACATGAGGTGACACAGTAAACTCTCTTAGTCATCAACCTGGGATGGTCAGAAAACACTGAAATGAAAGAAAAGGTTATGGCTGTTCAAAAAATAGCTACACACCTGAAAATACCAACCGGAGGCACAGCACAACCACCCAGGGATAAATCTCTGGAACAGTCCAGGAGACTATCTCTGTAACTTAACAGCTGAGGTAGCTCTGACCTGCATGACTTTAATTTCAAGATGCACTTCATGCGAAAGGAACAAATGTGAATAGTAAAACCAATAGAGTTTGGGGAGAATACACCCACACACCCTACCACCTACTGCTAGATCACACCTGAAGCTAAGCACGGTTGGCCCTGGTCAGGCCTTGGATGAAAGACCAAATGCTGCAGCAAATAGTGTTGGAGGGCCAGTAAGGGTCACTTCTTCCTCTGGTATAAATATCAAATTTCAATGACCCAGGGCAGCGTTACGTCCCCCAGTATAATAATCTATGTTTCTGTGTGCCCTGGTCTGTGTTAGTATTCTCTGTGCTGCATTTCTTTCCTGTTCTGTGTGTTTGTTCTTTTCAGTTTGTCTGTTCCCCCACAGGTGGCGCAGATCAGTCCGATCACTCATCACTTATCAATAACTCCTCCCTCCTGTTATCCTGTTCACCCAGTTCCAATCATCATCTATCCAATCATGCTCTGTATAAAATTTGCAGGTAGTATAGTGTGGAGGGTAGTTTAGTGTGGAGGGTAGTTTAGTGTGGAGTAGTTTAGTGTGGAGGGTAAATTAGTGTGGAGGGTAAATTAGTGTGGAGGGTAAATTAGTGTGGATGGTAATTTTGTGTGGAATGTAGTTTAGTGTGGAAGTAGTTTAGTGTGGAGGGTAATTTAGTGTGGAGGGTAATTTAGTGTGAAAGGTAGTTTAGTGTGGAAGCTAGACTAGTGTGGAGGGTAGTGTAGTGTGGAGGGTAGTGTAGTGTGGAGGGTAGTGTAGTGTGGAGGGTAGTTCAGTGTAGAGGGTAGTTCAGTGTGGAGGGTAGCTCAGTGTGGAGGGTAGCTCAGTGTG
>JACXGM010010673.1:0-26088 GCA_016801145.1 Umbra pygmaea | reverse complement strand
TCAGTCATCGTCTATAGCTATGTACATAGAGCCCATCAGTCATTATCTAAAGCTATCTACATGGAGCCCATCAGTCATCAGTCTACAGCTATATACATAGAGCCCATCAGTCATCGGTCTATAGCTATGTACATAGAGCCCATCAGTATTCAGTCTACAGATATGTACATAGAGCCCATCAGTCATCGTCTATAGCTATGTACATAGAGCCCATCAGTCATTATCTAAAGCTATCTACATGGAGCCCATCAGTCATCAGTCTACAGCTATATACATAGAGCCCATCAGTCATCGGTCTATAGCTATGTACATAGAGCCCATCAGTATTCAGTCTACAGATATGTACATAGAGCCCCTCAGTCATCGTCTATTGCTATGCACATAGAGCCGATTAGACATCAGTCTATATCAATGTGCATAGAGCCCATCAGTCATCGATCTATAGCTACGTACATAGAGCCCATCAGTCATCAGTCTACAGCTACGTACATAGAGCCCCTCAGTCATCGTCTGTAGCTATGCACATATAGCCGATTAGACATCAGTCTATATCAATGTGCATAGAGCCCATCAGTCATCAGTCTACAGCTACGTACATAGAGCCCATCAGTCATCAGTCTACAGCTACGTACATAGAGCCCATCAGTCATCAGTCTACAGCTATGTACATAGAGCCCATCAGTCATTGGTCTATAGCTATGTAGATAGAGCCCATCAGTCATCAGTCTACAGATACGTACATAGAGCCCATCAGTCATTGTCTATAGCTATGTACATAGAGCCCCTCAGTCATCGTCTATAGCTATGCACATATAGCCGATTAGTCATCAGTCTATATCAATGTGCATAGAGCCCATCTGTCATCGATCTATAGCTACGTACATAGAGTCCACCAGTCATCAATCTATAGCTACATACATAGAGCCCATCAGTCATTGTCTATAGCTACATACATAGAGCCCATCAGTCATTGTCTATAGCTACATACATAGAGCCCATCAGTAATCATCTATAGCTATCTACATAGAGCCCATCAGTCATCGTATCTAGCTATGTACTGTACATGGAGCCCATTAGTCATCAGTCTATATCAATGTGCATAGAGCCCATCTGTCATCGATCTATAGCTACATACATAGAGCCCATCAGTCATTGTCTATAGCTACATACATAGAGCCCATCAGTAATCATCTATAGCTATCTACATAGAGCCCATCAGTCATCGTATCTAGCTATGTACTGTACATGGAGCCCATTAGTCATCAATCTATATCTACGTACATAGATCCCATCAGTCATCTGTCCATAGCTATGTATATAGAGCCCATTAGTCACTGATCTATTTAGAGTCCATCAGTCATCGATCTATAGCTACGTACATAGAGTCCATCAGTCATCAGTCTATAACTATGTACATAGAGCCCATTAGCCTGTAGGAACAATCATATGTCTTATTGGAAGCCACACCCACACATACAAGCGCTTCACAAGTCTCCAGCATCACCATGGAGGATCCAGGTTAGCAGTGTTCCACTCCCCTGACACCGTGTCTTTCAGGCCTCAGCCTCTGTGAAGGAGTGCCCCAAAAGCACCTAAGTGCTCTGCATCTTTCGTTCTCTCTGTCTAACTCCCGTTCTCTCGCTCTTTTACTTCCTTGCTCATTCTCTCTTTCTCGTTCTCTCATTCTCTCTTCTCATCTCTGCATAACAGCGCTGTCTCTGAGCGCCCGCCAGTTAAAAGATTCATCAAGCCCAACTTTGCGTCTGCTCAATATTTCACAAAGGGGGAGTCCTCCTACACAGCCGTCTGTGGCCCACTATTATCAGGGTTAATCAAAGACAAGAAGAGATGGAAACTACAGGACAGGGAATCTCTCCTCAATTTTAGAGTGGAGATGGCAGCAGGTCGGGTTTGTTAAAACGCTCTATAGGCCAGTAAACTGCAGCTGCTCTGTTGTTTGCTACCATATCCAATGTTTTTTTTAATTTAGACCGAAACTAGTTTTTCCCAAAGCAGCACTGATACTTCATGGGGTTTAAATGAAATAAGCACATGATAAATAACATGGCATGCATGGACGCATAGAAAAGATATAAATCACAGTACTAATTTAAAGTTTGAGTGTGTGTGTCTTTTCAAGGTCTCTGTCATTAGTGTTTGTTTTTTACTAATTTTGTTTTACTATTTACATTTAAGTTGCCTGAAAATAAATTCTAATTTACAGCAATGAACTAGAACTAATTAGGGCTGAATGATTTGCTCAGAAACAGAAAAGTCAGTTATTGATCAGATTGGTTCAGAAAATACTATTTTTTTATGTTTTATATAAATATTGAGGCTAAAAAAAGATAGGACACATGTCAACAGGTGTGTGTGGATTTTATGAAACCTCTAATAACAATGCTCATATACGGAACAACATACTACCAAAGCTCAATGTGACAACAAGGAGGAACGAATGTTAGAATGTCCTCTGTTTGCTGAAACGTGATTGGATAGCAAGCAAAGGGAATGCCCCGATAAGATCGGAGCCCAGTTCCAGGCGACAGGAGAGAAGAGTCTTTATTTAACCAGGTGGGCACATTGAGAACAATTTCTCATAATGCTGCAAATTCCACAAATGACCATTTTCCGTTCTTTACAGCCTATAAAATGTTTTGAAAATCTGTTTTAGATAATAATTTGGAACAGTGCATTTTGAGTTTCTTATTTTTGAAAAAAATACTGGTTTCATTGGGTGGTATGTTCAATGAAATTCGACGTATACCTTAACGGTTGGTGACTTGAAAACGATACTGATTGTCAATTGCGTAGATAATTTATGAAAATCTGTATAAAATATAATTTGCATAATTATTTCGAACGCGGTTTACAGTACATATGTGGTGATACCAGTGAGGGCCAGCGGTGGGTGTTAAATGGGGCATTAATGACATTCACACCTAAAAGCTGTGAAAACAAACCCCTTTACAGTATGCACATGCACTCTATTCCACGATAGAGAGTTAGACAGACAACAGGCCGTAGGTATAGGGGTAGTGGGATTTGGGAATGGGGGAATCCAAAATCACTTCCACACCGATATCACCGCCCGCCTTCCTCCTCAGTGGCATGGGCCCAGCACACTGCTAGCGTCACCGCTGCCTGTTGACCTTTCCTGGGCTCCCAGGGAACATGCGGTGACAAATTAGAATCAACAGCCAGCATCTGCATGCCTGCATTCACGTTGCATCGAGCTGAGCTCCAGTGATACCGCTGCACTGCCATCTCCCAGTCCGCCGGTTCGCAGCGCAGCTAGCGACTGCCACAGCCGGGAGCAAACAGAAGGAAGAGTAGAGAGTGAACACACACATACACGTGCAGACACACACCAGTAAAACAGACACATAAATGTGGACTTGTGTATGCATGAGTGTGTGTCTGTCCATATGTGTTTGTGTGTCTGTGTTTATATCTGTCTCCGAGCATGTGTGTGTCCGTGTGTTTTCATGAACGTGTCTTCATGTGGCGGTATGTGTGTGTGTGTGTGTGTGTGTACATTCCCCTTCAGTCTTCCCCATTCTTTGGAGTTGTAGTGACCTGACACACAGCAGGTCCTTCCAGCTGCATTTAGTGGTGAGACACTTGGTGGTGGCACTGGGTACAGGAGAGTTGTGTGAAACTCAGGGACGTGCAGTGAAGTTAGTGGCTGGGTAGGCAGGATATTCAAAAAGCCAGATTTGATCACAAATACATATGTAATGGCTCATTCTCAAGTTCACTTGAATAAATATATGCATATATACAGTAGCTGTATATATAGACATGTGTGGCGGCAGTGGCTCATTAGGTCAAGTAGGTTGTCTTGCAACCGGATGGTTGGTGGTTTGATCCCCGGGTCCTCCTGACCAAGTGTCGAGGTTGTCCATGAGCATGACACCTAACCCCAGCTGCTCCCGACGAGCTGGCTGGCGCCTTGCATGGCTGACACCGCTGTCGGTGAATGAATGAGTGAAGGAATGGATGAATGTGAGACACTTTGAGTGGCCATTGGTTAGAAAGTAGTAGTAGTAATAATAAGTTTCTTCTTATTTAAACCATGACTAGCCATGATGCATAGAATGTTTGTAAATTAGAATAATTAGAATTGTTCATAAGAAAAGGTATGGTTGAAACCCCACAACTGACATTTATCATAGAAAATGTTTATGTTATACCAAAAGCATTTAAGCTTCCAGATTTCTGGGATTCTTTGTGAAAGAACATTAGCTTTTCACGCAAGTTGAATCAAGCGCATTAATTTGCGCAGAGACATATTCATCTTATGCCGTAGCACACGCGCTAGCTCTACCCTTTTCTTCCTGTGTGAGAGAGCTGACTGATGAGAGAGATAGTTAAATAAGTACTACAAACGATTTAGGAACATAGACAAATAATAGAATTTTGTCATTGTTCCCCTTTAGCAGCTCCGACAGCTATTGACATGACAACTGGTTCAGAATTCAGAACCGAATGTCATGACCAGTCATGTTTTTCTGCTTACTGATTAGACATTCTATACTGTAGTTGGATTGAACATTTATTTATGTACTGTATACAGTGCTTGTGTCACGGTCATTTGGGTTAAGTAACAATGGCACAAGTCCTCTAATATTTCCTCATTTATGTCATCAACACATCCATGATTCATGGAAATGTTGTGTAAAACACAACGAGCCACAAAGAATGCTGCGACTTTTTGAGGACTGTAAAGTGCCTCCTTTCCTATCCAAACACCTGAAGCGCATTTTCATTGTGCCAAATGTTCATTTAATTAGGCTACACTGCGTGTTTGTGTGTGTTTTCGACTAAACCTACAATATGTAGTTTTTGGCTGCTAGGGGTCTCTCAATCAAAACAATAGCAAAAGATGTACTTGGATGACGTCGGGAAGTAGCGTAGGATTATGGGTTTCGTTATCGTAGTCAATGACAACCTTCCAATCTAGCGTCTCCGGCAGAAAAAAATTTCACTGACAAAGTAATGTATTGTTAAAATATTATAACTTTATTCACGTTATATTTGGCGGTTCCCTGGAACTTAAGAACAACTAGAGCAATCAAAGGTTATATGACGCCATTGACGGAAGACAAAATGAAATGCCTTGTGTCTTCTAATTATATTAAACATTTCTTAGAGTTTGAAAAATGGTGGAGACATTTAGGATAATGTAAGTACACAACTAAGAAATATATATAATATCGGTATAGTGATGTTTGCTTTTTTAATGCAAAGTACGTCTTTTGTTATTGCTTTGGAAAACTACATATTGTACCTTTAAACAGCATTTCACACACCATAAATGGTGTCATCAGCCATGTCTTTAACGGATAGCCATTGTCCTTTTCACAGCCACCTATCCAAGGGGGGATTCCCCTCAAAATGGCAGGAATGGCAGAGTTTTCCAGCATAAATGAGTCATGGCTTGAGCCAGGGTAATTTGCGAAAAAAAATGAAAATGAATGTGTGATTTTATCGCAAATTACTTGTATGTTGATTGAATGGGTTCCCTTGCGGTTGATGCGAAAAATTCAGCCTGAATAATTTGGGTAAATGTGTTCACTAGATGTATGCCTATTTTTACACATCTTCATCAACACCACAATGATTTCCCTCGTGTGTTAATATTTTTCCTTTTAATTATGTATGGGTTACAATAAAGGGAAGTACTGCATTTGTGTAGATGAGAGGAACAAAGTGTATGCACGTTGTGCACACTTTAACGTTGTTGGTGTGTGGTGGAGAGAGAGGAATCAAAAAGCATGTAGATGGAATGTTTGTTGTTCTTTAATGAATGGAGGAATTCCGATTGCAGCGTAACATAGACAATGACTGGATAGCCTACAACACTGTGCTCTTAACGCGGCACAGAGCGCGTCTACAAATAAAGGCTAACTCACAGACATACATTCACTTACTGTTTTAGGATGCTGCTGGCTTGTAGTGAAGTCCATAAGGCAATAACAAACGGAATCTGACACAAGAACAACTTATAGTCTATACGCAAACAAAATCACATCAACATTACTTCTTCCATCAACATGTCATTAATGTCGGACATCTCTCTCCCTGTCCGCTCAGCTTAAGTAGCCCATAATTAACTAGCTAAGGTAACACAGCTGAATGTTGTTGCTAATCAGAATGAACAAGCACAGTATTCCAAGCCTATCCCTGGTCTCGCGAGACAGACTGGGTGAGAGATGTCGGACTTAAAGGAACCCAGACATCAGTAAAGGAAAACTAAAACACAATACAAATGCATTGAATATAATGGAACATAAATATATATATTTTTAAACACAACACATACATCCAATCTCAGTTCATAGTCCTGTAAACGCCAGCCCACTGGCATCTGAATAACGCGCCACTGACTTTTAACTAGGTTTTTCCTGGTCTGTGGCGGAATTGTTTTCGGGAACTGCAAAATAGCACCAGGGAATGTTTGCGCCGGAACACGCCTCTTCTTTACGCTTAACCCCCCCGGAAGCGCAAGTTCATTCCCTAATTTACCAACACGCATCTGTGGAGGGAAAAGTCCCATGGGTAAGCGACTTGGACTTGTAGTTTGTCTTTCGCCATTGACCACCGTTCATTTTTTTTTCAAAGACAGGTCCCATAGAGGCAAATGGCAGGGGCTTCGGCTCTCTATTGTTGACTAGGGCAACAACAGAGCGTTTCATAGACAACCACTGCTGGTGTCTATGAAATCATTTTTGATCTCCCAGATTAATAGGTTTGTAGAGCCATACATAAAACTACATTCACAACCAGCATTACCCACCACATTCACTAGTCAGATATGGACCCTGAACATTCTGATGACTGGTGGGAAAATATTGTTGACAAGTCCACTGAAGTCGACTGGATCAACAGCTTCAAAATGTCAGCGCAGATTATTTAAATCGGAAGGGATGGCTTTAAATGACTCTACAAGTTCAAGGTACATTTTTTTACATTTTTATATTTACAACAATGTTTAACCAACCCTGGAATTTTTTACAACGCTAGCAACTGCCTGTTCAGTATTTCTTTTGGTAAGATGAAATGCCAGACTGCTGAAAAATATAAATATTTTTATATTCCAGGTTCACAGAGATCAAGCGGGCACGATGCCAGTGTTCTAAGTAACTCTTACGTTTTTTCTTGGTTCTGAAAGTGGGACTGTTCTGCAAAAGCAGGGGCATTTCGGGCTAATCTGGCACTCTAGGTGAGATCTTAAAATGGCGCCACCTCCCAACAACCAAAAAAATTAGCCAGGGCCAGGGAAAATTACACAAATTTTACTATTATAATCATAAAATATAAGTGTGTTAGCAGGTTTGCTAAGAGGGTAAACAATGAAGAAGACTCAACAGATTGAGTGTAGTTATGAACCTCTACAGCCTGTTCAGATCAATGATTTGCAACGAGACTAAATGCAACTTGCAAATAATTATTGATGTTCTAAAACTGCAATAGTGCTCATGACTTGGTGATTTGGTACTGTAGGTCTCCAGGGCCCAGCAAACGGATACAGATGCTTTCTAAAATGGCATATTCCTTTGATATACATACAGGTCTGGAAAAGTTAAGAGACAACAGCAATTCTTTCTTAAATTAACCCCTGTGAATACCTCTGGAATGTGATCAAGAGGAAGGTGGATTGTCAGAAGCCATCAAACAAAGCAGAGCTGCTTTATGTTTTGCATCAGGAGTGGCATTATGTCACATAACATCAATGTAAAAGGCTGTTGGAGAGCATGCCAAGATGCATGAAAGACAATTATTTTTTATTATACAATTATTATTCCAACAAATAGTGACTTCTGTACTCTTACTAAATTTAGTAACATTAGTATTGTGTTGTTTATTTTCTTTGCAATATTCAAGTTCTGATAAAAATGCATCTTTATTGTTATTTTGTCAATGTCTGCAAATAATTGCTCTGAATTATGATATTTGAATTTAGAATTAGGGAGATATTTTGTCAGTAGTTTATGGAATAATACAAAAATCTTACTTCAATGGTTCAGACAATAAACTGAAGTCATATATTAACAAAATACACTTGCACAACTAAAGCACTAACCTCTCTCCTTGGTCTTCCTGTATGGCAGCCTGCCTCAGCATACATTTGTTCTATATCCCTGTTTTTGTCTCATTATTCTCTGTAAAGCAAAGTTTAAAATGAAAATGATATGGGTATGAGTGAGGGCTTACCATGCTTGTCTTTCACTGCACTTTCATTGTCTTATTATATAAAATATATTAGCTACTATGATAGTAAGGCTATTATATTTGAGCTACATTTAGCTAGTTATACATTTACTTTACAGTACAGCAGGTAACCAGAGCTCTTTAATGGATTGAGCTATACTGGCAAACTAGCTAATGGCTGACTGTGGAGCTAGATAGATAGACACCTGACAGAAATATAAGCAAATATTATTTACCGTTTTGAACACTCAAAATATTTCTAAAACAGGAGCAGGAGTTAGCTAATATAGTATCTAATATAGATGTTATTCAAAACGAATTTATTTCTCTTTTTTTTATGTCTCTTTCGTCTCTGTCGTCACGCGCACTCGGGAGATGAGCGCTACTGCTCAGGGCCCGGTTCCCCAAAACGTTCTTATCGCTAAGTAGTTCTTAACCTATTCAATATTCAATAGGTTACGAACTACTTAGCGATAAGAACGTTTTGGGGAACCGGGCCCAGAATAGTGCATGAACATGAACCCGCGCAGTAGGAGACCCATTCAGTCTGCGCAGTAAACATGAACGATTACACGTTGGCAAATAGGTTGGATCAAGACTATTAACGTTTTCAGCGTTGAAAAATGCTGGGAATTAAATTTAAAGGGTAAACGATAATTAACTAAATGAAAAAGTGAGTAAAGACAATTTCACAAATAAAAGGGTAAACGGCGTTTTTCCTGCATTTACCATCCACTACACCCCTACAGTACTTGTTCTGTTTCGACCATAGATTGTATAATTATTGGATGGAGCCATGTGTGACGTCACCCATTGGTTTGTGAAGAGCTGATTTGGGTCATCAAATTTGCCGTTACGGGCGCAGACATCTTGGTTGCGAATGTGACGATTTTAGACGAGAGGGAGTAATCTAGGTAGCTAACTGATATTAATTCATACTTTGCACGTGACGTCACAACTACTGGCTGGCGGGCAAGAACATCATTCTCCTAGCATCGAAACCTATTAAGCTAGGGGACATAGCCAGTTTTACCATTCGAAATTTGGTGTTTTAAGGTGAAAACAACATGCCAGATAGTAATAATAATACAAACATCATTTGATTCATTCATGAATTCATGATAACTCATGTACACGTATGGTAAAGTGTAACCAGTGTGCTTATTCTAACCAACAACCGGGTCAATTTCATAGTGGTTGGTGTTTTTTTTCATAGTGGTTGGTGTAAACCAGGATATTTTAGCGTAGGCAGGGTGTACGTATTCAGATGAAGACTTCATCACAAGATGGAACAGATTAGCAAACGTTAGTGGGACGCTAGCTAACTATAAGTACACCTTTGCTTTGTTTATGAAGGTATTCCTGTCTTTCAGCTACGACAGCATTGTTAACCCATTCACTCTCGAAAAATTAGCTAGTATCCTTACTTTTGTAGGCTTTCATTTTTTGTGCGGTGTACAGTAAGGTGATGGATTCTCGATAGATTTAAATATCTCAACTCCAAGTCTGGTAGAGACTTTGCAAACTTCAAAGCAATGACAGTTACGAGTATGTTAATCTTTTCATATTATCAAATTTGGTTGATGATTGTATTATTGGAAATCCAAGCCGCAATTCCCCTGGCTGGCCACTGTTCATCACCATTTTTATCTGCGTTTCTTGCCCTCTTGTAACGTCCAGCCCTGGATGGGCTGTGAAGGGACTCTATATTTCGTTGTAGTTACTCCCCTGTGTGTTTTATTCCCTGTGTGTATGCTTGATGGTTTAGTTAGTCTGTTGTATTCACATGTTCCTTTTGAGTTGCTTCCCTGTGTGTTTCATGGTTTAGATTTCTACCCTATGTGTTTTATGTTTTGGCTCCCCCTTGTGTTTGGTCCCATGCATTGCATTATGTTGTGTCTGTTTTGGTTACATAATTGTTAGTTATGTTCCGTGGTGTTTTGCGTTAGTTCTCAATTGTTTTAGTATTTAGTTTGTGTGTTTGCTTTCATCCCCTGTCAGTTATTGTTCCTGTTACATGGTCGTAGTTTCGTGTGCTGTATTTATTTCCTGTTTAGCCCCACAAGGCAGTTTTGTTTTCTGAGTCTTTCCAAAAAATATACTGTATTATTATTATTGCATATCCTTCGCGCCTGTCTCTCCTTCCACTATCTGGGAAGTCGTGACACCTCTAGGTATACATGGTTATCACTTGACTGCAAAGTATGAATTGGGATGCTAGTGAAAAACAGTGTAAAAACAAAACGTAAAACAAAATGTAATGTTACTTACCCGAAAAAACTGAACTACCAACTCTTTTGATTGTCTTGTCATACAAACGAACGCCATAGCCACGCCTTAAACACCCCTTTGCTTTATTGCCGATTTTAAATCAACAAGACCATAATTAAAATAATTTACATTTTGACAAATTGCAGAAGGCTTAAATCTAGCGATTGAGACCATATACTCATTATGAAAATGTTTACTGAGGTAATAAATCAAGTGAGTTGTGTCTCTCATTCTCATAGACTATTACAGAAACCGAGCTATTTTGCAACCAGACGTATCGCCCCCAGCTGGAATTCAGATAGAATGCAGGTTTAAGGCGCTTCCTCATTTGCGTCAATTTGCCAAACCAAATGCTCAACCTGTGGTTTCGACCACAGGGACCAGGGACTAAATACATTTCAGGGTACATTTTTTACCAGTTAAAAAGTACCATGTCATTACGATATAGATGGGTGAATGTGTTCTAGACAAATATGCCCATATTTATAACCATTCATTGTGGTATTTCGACTGCTTTGCTTAAAATCGATTTTTGGGTTTGAGAAAGAATTTTAATTTTGGCAAATATATAGTACGTATTGTGATATATTGCAGTATCAAGACAAATGCTTTTCAAAATGTCAAAACATACCACTATACTTCTGTCTCCATTCTTCCTAATCTTTCCTCTTCTTTCTAAACTGTGTTCCCGATGGCTTTGATCGTTTCATAGTAGCCTCCTTACAGAACGGCAGCCAGAATTGTTCAACAATGAACTGTCAACAGGCGTTGGACACTGACGTCACTCACCCAGCGTCCACACCTGTGCTGTGCCAACACGGTCTCTTCAGTCGTCAATATCATGTCTCTCATAACAAATAAATAAGTCTGGAGTTATATTTTTATTATAATAAAAATAGAAATACATAAGGTTAATTGTGCTAAGATAAATTATATATATTTTTTAAGGGTGGGGAGGGAGAGAGGGTGTGCCCTGTCGGCGCCCCCAAGCAGATGGCGCCCTAGGCGACTGCCTAGGTTGCCTATGCCTAGAAACGCCCCGGTGCCAGAGGTACAGTAGGCCTCTTTTCTTGTTATTCTTCATATACAAAATGACAAAATCATGTAATTAGGATGTACAGTACTACTCAAACCACTGCACATTGTCACAATATGATATTCTGTTTTACAGGACATGACTGAGGTGATACATGGTGTTTAAGTCCCATTGGCTATTCTCAGTGATCCAGCCTACCCACTGCTTCCGTGGTTGATGAAGGCCTATTCAGACAACCGGCACATGACACCTGAAGATAAATACTTCAACTACCGTAGTGCCCAGATAAAGGATGAGGGGATACTGAAATTAAGGTGGCAGCGCTTACTGAAACGGATTGATGCACACATAAGCAAAATGCCAAATATTGTGGTCGCCTGTTGTGTCCTTCACAATCTCTGAGATGTTTCTTGAAGAACCAGTGGCAGCATTGGTTGAAGAGGACATACTGTATTGGAGCAGCAGTGATATGTGTTCTGCTAAATTGTAAACAGCATATCAACTGCCATTCTCATGTGTACAGTCATGTGCGCCACCTTTGTGTAAGGCATCTACATTTCTATAACACTTATTTACACATGTAAAACATTGCAGTTTGCCTGAGAGTCCAAAACAAACCCTGCATAATATTGGCCATACAGCATGTAGGGGGCTTTCGGCCAGCCATTCTTCTTTGGTGGACATTGCTGGTAGAGATATGCAGTCAGAGACAGTCAAAACTTTAATATATTTATTTTCCTTCAAACAAGGTAAGTGGGAGTCTAAATACAAATAGAAAAAAAATGTATACATGGTTCTTTTTCCCTTTATTGCAAAGCCCTAGGACGCACATTCTTAACTTGAGCTCGGCAGCAATTAGTTGGGAACGCACAACTTTTACTCCAGTATATGTCATAGGGCTGGGCAATAGAGACCAAATATACCCTTTTAAACTCTGATTAGGACCCCCTACCATGTTGTGAAGTTTTGGAAACCCATTAATGGATAACAATCTTTGGTTACACACAATAACACAATAATCCATGCTTTTATGTAAAGAAACACACAATTATCTTTTTTTTGGTGGGGCCAGTAATAATTCAGTCCGGGACAGTAAATATCCAACCACCAGGACAGTGAGGAAATGTGAGTCGCATGTTTATATGCCCATCCACTCTCCCCAGCCTGCTAACCTGCAAAAGCTACGCTATTTACACGTTGTTAAGTCATCATGAGATTCCGTGAAACTGCAACAGATTTTGAAGTTTAGGGTCCGTGGTCATTTCACGGAATTCTATGAGATCATGTTGGAACTAAATGTGTTCTGAAATTGTCAACTCTGAGTTTGTCAGCTCAGAATCAGTCAACCCAGAGTTACAGTTTAAACTCAGATTTTGTTAACACTGCTTTCTGAAATATACCCGCTATCTGCGTGTTGTTGAATGCCAATGTCTCATGGTTCCCCTGTTATCGCCCATGATGCTTTCAGTCGGCGACACTCTCCCAACTTGTCCAAAGTGTCAGTGTCAGGACTGGTCCAAGGCTTTGGGCTGCTGATAGATAGGCAGTGGTCACTGGTGGACTAGATGAGGTCTTGGCCAGAGTCTGAGGGAGAGATTGTAGATGAACAAAGTTATCAAAGTGAGTTACTTGGTTAAAATAGAGCAAAATAAAAATATATGTAAGTGACTAGTTTGCACAAGCATTAGGTAGGTTCAGTTTTGAAGACAACACAAACACAAACACAGCTGGAAAAGGCATTTCAGTTGAATGCACTGTGTTGCATCATGTGGTATCCCTGTATGAAGCTCAGTAACATGGTATACTGACCAACACGTTAGTAAAAGGAGTCTTTTGCTGGCTTGAGGCTGGCCAACCTCCAAAATCTAGGATATTTACACTCTGCTACGTCATCATGCGATTCCGTGAAACTGCCACGGATTTTGAAGTTAAGACTCTGTGGTCATTTCATGGATTTCTGAGAACTCACGTTGCAGCACCACAATATATAGAAATAGTTAGTTGGTAAACTAAACAGGTTTATATAACCACTAGTGTGACTAAAGGATTGCGTTGTCACTTAAGAGAGTTTGTTCTTTGGCATTTCTAACACACTGCAAACTATATAGTTAAACCAAGCTAACAATGACTGGCTAGCTAGCCACTACAGTTAATTTTGGACCATTTAAAGTTTACACAACAACCGATAAAGTCCTGAACAATACTCGTTTGGTCAACTTTTTAACTAAGGATAACAAAAAACAGATTATAAGCACTTACCATGTAGTTGTATTCTGTCAACAGTGTTTGCTCTTGTTCACGGTAGAACAGGCAGATAATTCCACAAACACTTCTTCACATCCATTTCTGTCCTTATTCCTGCGATAACATTCATGCAAGTTTGCTGACGCCATGACCTAGAAGGCTAATAAAATAACGTAGCTAGATTATCTTTTGAGCTAACAAGTTCATTGTGAGTCCATTGCTTACTAATAGAGTAGCATAGTGCCTGAATTACTTTAGAATCTTGGACGTCGACGTCAGCGTGTAGCGCGTCACACATACATCGCCGTTAGATTTGTCTTTAGACCTGATGAGGTACGGGAGGGCATCTGTCGGGAAAGTTCAGATTCAGATGTTCACATATTTAGACCTTTTAAATCTATCGGTGCAGCAAAATCTACGTCACTTTTTCTAGATGTAGATTGAATCTATCGTAGTATTAAAAAAGCCCTAAGTTGATGAGATGTTTTCTTAAATTACGTTTCAACTTTGATGTGATTTATAGGCGAGGGAATCTGAGGGTACACATCCAATTGTATTAGGGTAAACATTGTTAATTAGTGTTCTATTAGTGTCCATAAATGGAGATACTGTAGGAATGGGTGAGCTGTGACCAGTCTTTGTGTAGCCTCAACACAATTCTGTGGACAACAGGATGCACTCTGGAGATGTAAGCTGGAGTCACCAGGCCAAAACGTGAACACCTAAAGCAGTGACGTGGGCACCAGCACAACGAGGTGGGCACAGGACAGAAACAGGAAGGAATCATCAGGCCACATGGTCCTGAAAAATGTTTCAAGGGTTTGCGTCCTCCTAGGATCAACATGAAACTATTAATAAAAACAAAAATACATAAACTGCCGCTTGTTCCCCATCACATATCAATTAAACTGGTCCCCTGGCACACAAACTATTGCAGCATAACATCTGGGGACTGAGAGCGGGAAACTGGAGACGTGGTCCTGCACAAAGAAAACCTCGGGCAGGAGCAAACATGATACAAACTCAGCCACATTGCCAAGACCACTGGTCCTCCTCTCTCCACTTCGTTCTTCATCAGCATGTCTTCCCTAATACAGGAGGACAACTGAAGGAGTACGTCCTCTGATGAACAGGAGCTGCATTATTCGATCTCTCACCTCTTCTGTCCCACCTTATTCTGTTAACATCCCATACTTTCCTTTTAATGACTTACTCTACCTGGAATGGGATGCTAAAGGAGAAAGATTCATAAATATGGATACAGATATGTTTGTCAATCACTGACACTAATTATTCATCATTATTTCCAACCCAGCTTAGAGATTGTCTGTTCCGTGCAGTACTGTTGTTATATTTCTAAGTTAATCTCCCGGAATAATGACGAGGCATTTTTGTTGTTGTCATGTGACCTAACTCTATTTGTGTACAACATTTTCTTGTTTTGAATGTCGTGCCAAAAGGGAACCCCATTTTTTGGTGTCCTACACCATCAATAGTGAACTGTCAGTATCAAACCATATGCAAATATCTTCCAATAATTATGTTTATATTGGTCTTTAATATTACCAGAGGTTTCTTTTATTGTGTGATCAACAGCAAGGTTGCATTTTTAGGTAGCAATACAGTACACGGTACCTTTTAGCACAGAAGTTGTGCGGTACAAATGGGACAGGGCACGTTTTTATCCCCCACTACTAACAAAGGTCATGTCGAAAACCCATGAAATTATACAGTATAGTACATCATTTTATTTGGTTACTTAAAGCTACTTTCCTGACACACAGTGGCTGACAGGCTGACGCATACAGTAGAAGCAGCTCTCATTCCATCCATTGTGAAATGCTGCACACAACTGCCTTGTTCAGCTTAGCTGTTGTTTGGGCATACAATGCTAGGAATGGTATAGGATTGCCATGCCATGTAGTAGGATTCCCTGTGGTAAAACTGGCAGTTTAATTATTTTAATTTTTTTACTGTTGCATGTATTTCTGCACTCTGCCTCTTTGTATTTATGTCTGTATTGAGCGAGCACTTGCAGACTAGGGCTAGCACTAGCAGGCTTGAGTTAGTGCTATAGCACCATTGAACTATTGCTAGCAGTCTTGAGTTAGTGCTAGCAGACTTGAGCCAGCTCTAGCAGAGTTGAGCCAGCACTAGCCAAGTTGAACCGGATCTAGCAGGGTTGAACCGGAGATAGCAGAGTTGAGCCGGAGCTAGCAAAGTTGAACCGGAGCTAGCAAAGTTGAACCGTAGCTAGCAGGGTTGGCCAGAGCTAGCAGAGTTGAGCTGAAGCTAGCAAAGTTGAGCCAGAGCTAGCAGGGTTGAACCGGAGCTAGCAGAGTTGAGCTGGAGCTAGCAAAGTTGATCCGTAGCTAGCAGGGTTGAACTGGAGCTAGCAGAGTTGAGCCGGAGCTAGCAAAGTTGAGCCAGAGCTAGCAGGGTTGAACAGGAGCTAGCAGGGTTGAGCCGGAGCTAGCAAAGTTGAGCCAGAGCTAGCAGAGTTGAGCCGGAGCTAGCAGGGTTGCAACAATATCTCAGCATTGTGCGAATGAGCCCTTTGTTTTATTTGTGTCAGTAGTCTCAGGCCTGGAGCGTATCTCTGAATTGGTGGGAGGGAGATGTGTTCCCCCACCGAGCAAAAATTATTAAAAAAAGAATCATTCTATATATAAGTAATTTTTTATGGCATTTTCACTCAACATATCAAATTAGCATCAGTATGAAATGGGAGTGTTAAAATATTTTCCTGATATGATGAGAAACTTTTGATATTCAATCAATCAATCAAATGTATTTATTATGCCCTTTTTACAACAGGAGTTGTCACAAAGTGCTTTGACAGACACCCGGCCCTAGACCCCCAAAGCAAGCAACACAAGTGATGCACATTGGCTAGGAAAAACTCCCTAGTAGGTGTGACCTGGGAAGAAACCTAGAGAGAGGCCAGACTCAAGGCGATGGCCAGCCCCCTGGCTGTACCGAGTTGGGGAATCTGAAGGTACACAGCCCATTGCAATAAGGTCACTTTGTTTATCAGTGTTCAATTATTGTCCAACAATGAAGACATGATGGGTGGGCTGCGACCTTATATTCAGACTGGATAAATAGACTTTCTTAACTTAAAATCTTTTAAATGCTTGTCTCATAAAGAATTTTACAACAATAACAGGTAGATGTAACCATTATATCATTCACTCTATGTAGCTTTGATTAAGCTTTGGTGGAGTGACTTCTTTTCAGTTGAGTGGCACACAGTTCATGGTACATTCTCTCCCCTGACTTTCTTTAAGTATTTATCCACAGCATGTTTAGCTTGGATCTCGCCACCATTCCCATTTTACTTGTTGATTAGCTGCCTTATTGCTGATCAAATTGACCTGGTTAGGTGTTGTTGCTATTTGTGGAGCGTTGACAACTGAATGGTTTCTGTGTTACTGAACCTTTTCAATTTTGCAGTCTAAGCACTGGGCTAGCAGACTGAGCCTGAAAAACAAGTCAAATTAAGTAGGGACCACAGAGTGACGCATTGGTCTAAGGCGCCGTCTCCTAGTATAGCATTCAGGCCAGGAGTATCAATTCAGATCTCAGCATTCCATCAGTATTCATACAAAAAATAATATGTGAGTGTAGAGGTATTTGTCAGTAATCCATAAGATGTTTTTTGTATTAAATTAAAGGAGGCATTTTAGTAGATTTGTGGCTCTGTGCACCCTGGCTGAGAGTGTACATGATTCTTCGCTTTCAGTTCATCTCGTAAACTTCCTGATGAGCCACAGAGCTTGACCCACTTTTGCACTGGTTGGGCTGAAGCATGGTTTAAAAGATGACGCACATATGAACACACACACATGTGCGTGCCCTCACATGCACACGCCTTCTACTTTAGAAGCTAGTGCTGCACTTGTTGGTGTGTTTGGCAGTTCTTGTGCACTTTGCATTATTCAGTCTGAGAGCATTATATTCTTTAGGCACATGAAATATTAATGTACTGCAAAGCACAGGGACACCCCATCGCCCACCCACCCACCCGCTACTACCACACCCACACATCCCTATACACATTTACAAAAACATACACACACCGCTGGAAATCAATGTGTTAGAGCCGACGCAGGCGGAGAAGGGCGTGGCTCAGGGTTCTTACAACTTACAAATATGGTGGACCTAGGTAAAAGTGGAATTTTCTCATCTTGGGAAATATACCGGGAAATGGCCTAAGGGCTTATCCTTTTCGTTTATTCTTAAACCTGAATATGGGGCCTCTTGCGTGGTGCGGCGGTCTGAGTTGCTGCCTGGGAGCACAACAGGGTCACGGTGGCCAGGGTGAACACGTCCCCTGTACATTCTCCTCCATCTGTAAGTTATTCTGTGTACTTCAGTTGGCAGAGCATGGTACATGCATTACCACACTTGTGAGGTTGAGTCCTATCAGGAGGCCTGTGTGAAGATGTATTCACATATTACTGTAATTTGCACCAGATACAAATGGGCAAAATGACTTAAATGTGATTTAATTCCACCACCCCTTTGGTTCACCCTCAGCTTATCGAAATAATGATTTTGACAAGGGTGTCTGAGGGGCCTATAGATTTAATATATCTTGCTTTTGTCACAATGGTTGAATATGACTATATTCATCAGAGAACCATGTCCCACTGGGACCTGACAAGTTATGCCAGGCATATGTTGATCTCATTCAATTACCTATAATTTAATGTCTCTATTTCTATTTGATTGTTAATCAATACTGACTGACTAAGTGAAGCTGCTAAATAATGAATCGGTTCAGAAGCGTGACTCGCATATGTCACAGTTTCCCCTATATTTGATGTGTTGTTACTGTAGTTTACATTCCCCTTTGCCTCCGCTCTCGGTGTTCATAATCACCTGGACAATATCAGCTACTACTCTACTACTACTGGGGCGGCAGTGGCTCAGTGGGTCAAGTAGGTTGTCTAGTAACCGGAAGGTTGGTGATTCGATCCCCGGGTCCTCCTGACCAAGTGTCAAGGTGTCCATGAGCAAGACACCTAACCCCAGCTGCTCCTAACGAGCTGGCTGGCGCCTTGCATCGCTGACACCGCCATCTGTGTATGAATGAGTGAATGAATGGGTGAATGTGAGGCAGTGTAAAGCGCTTTGGTGGCCATTGTTGGTCAGAGAAATGTGCTATATTAATGCAGTCCATTTACCATTTTACTCACCTCCATATAAGGACTTCCTGTGCTTGTTAGTCTTGTCTCCATTACACACACCTGGTTCCTGTTTAGTCATTAGTGTATGTATTTACACTGCGTTCCAAATTATAATGCAAATTGGAATTAAACATGCAATATGTAATTTTTGGCCGCCAGGGGGCTCTCAATCAAAACAATAGCAAAAGATGTACTTAGATGACGTCGAGAAGTTGCGTGGGATCATGGGTTTTGTTATATTTGTCAATGACAACCTTCCAATCTAGCGTCTCCGGCAGAAAAAATGTTCACTGACAAAGTAATATATTGTTAAAAATATTATAACTTTATTCACGTTATGTTTGGCGGTTCCCTGGAACTTAGAGCAACTATATTATATGACGCCATTGACGGGTGACAAAAAGAAACGTCCTGTGTCTTCAAATTAAATTACATATTTCTCTGGATCTGAAAGTTGGTGGAAACATTTAGGATAATGTAAGTACACAACTAAGAAATATATATAATATATGTATAGTGATGTTTTCTTTTATTGCAAAGTATGTATTTTGTTATTGTTTTGATTGATATTACATATTGTACCTTTAAGTGTCATAAACATTAAATATTTTATTTTTTAATTAAACTCATGGATGGTGTTGTGTCTCCGGGCTACCTGTGATAAATAGATTGCCAGGTGAGCTCACTTAAAGGAAAACTACTTAAGAATGATGTTCCACATTATTAAGCAGGCCACAGGTTTCAAGCAATATGGGAAAGAAAATGGATCTCTCTGCTGCGAAAAAGCGTCAAATAGTGCAATGCCTTGGACAAGGAATGAAAACATTAGATATTTCAGGAAAACGTAAGCGCGATCATCGTACTTTGAAGAGATTTTTGGCTGATTCAGAGCACAGATGGGTTTGTTCAGATAAAGGCATAATGAGGAAGGTTACTGCCAGACAAATCCATCAGATCAATTGAGCAGCTGCTAAAATGCCATTACAAAGCAGCAAACAGGTATGCCTCTGGAGTCCTGCAAACCTCAAGGTGTAAGATCCCCAAGAGGCTTGCAGTTTTGCATAGGCCGGAATCATGGGAAGGGTCGCTGGAGGTATGTAAATGACCTCTGGAAACTATATAAAGTTTCTGACTGACCACTTCCATGGTACAAAAAGAAGAAAAAAAAGAAGAACTCAAGGTGTGGCCCCCATCCCCCGGTGAGCTCAACCGTATTGACAACCTTTGGAGCATCCTCAAGCAAAAGATCTATGAGGGTGGGAGGCAGTTTGCATCAAAACAGCAGCTCTGGGAGGCTATTCTGACATTCTGCAAAGAAATTCAAGCAGAAACTAATGCTGCAAATTCAACAAATTACCATTTTCAGTTTATTACAACCTATAGTTTCAAAACAGGCATGGCCCTTAGTTCCCCAGACAGGGCCCCTAGTTCCCCAGTCAGCAGGCCTAGTTCCCCAGTTAGGGCCCCTAGTTCCCCAGGCAGGGCCTCTAGTTCTACAGCCTGGGGTTTGCTAGTTCCTGCCTTTACTGCACCTCCTAATGCTGCAAATTCAACAAATTACCATTTTCAGTTTATTACAACCTATATTTTCAAAACAGGCAGGGCCCCTAGTTCCCCAGACAGGGCCCCTAGTTCCCCAGTCAGCAGGCCTAGTTCCCCAGTTAGGGCCCCTAGTTCCCCAGGCAGGGCCTCTAGTTCTACAGCCTGGGCTTTGCTAGTTCCTGCCTTTACTGCACCTCCTAATGCTGCAAATTCAACAAATTCCCAATTTCAGTTTAATACAACTTATAGTTTCAAAACAGGCAGGGCCCCTAGTTCCCCAGGCAGGGCCCCTAGTTCCCCAGGAAGGGCCCCTAGTTCCCCTGTCAGCAGGCCTAGTTCCCCAGTCAGGGCCCCTAGTTCCCCAGGCAGGGCCCCTAGTTCCCCATTTAGCAGCCCTAGTTCCCCAGGCAGGGCCCCTAGTTCCCCAGTCAGCAGCCCTTGTTCCCCAGGCAGGGCCCCTGGTTCCCCAGTCAGCAGCCCTAGTTCCCCAGGCAGGGCCCCTAGTTCCCCATGCAGGGACCCTGGTTCTACAGCTTAGGCTTTGCGAGTTCCTGCCTTTACTGCACCTCCTAATGCTACAAATTCAACAAATTACCATTTTCAGTTTATTACAACCTATATTTTCAAAAGAGGCAGGGGCCCTAGTTCCCCAGGCAGGGCCCCTAGTTCCCCAGTCAGCAGGCCTAGTTCCCCAGTCAGGGCCCCTAGTTCCCCAGGCAGGGCCCCTAGTTCCCCAGTCAGCAGCCCTAGTTCCCTAGGCAGGGCCCCGAGTTCCCCAGTCAGGGCCCCTTGTTCCCCAGGCAGGGCCCCTATTTCCCCAGTCAGCAGCCCTAGTTCCCCAGGCAGGGACCCTAGTTCTACAGCCTGGTCTTTGCGAGTTCCTGCCTTTAGTGCATCTGAGTGAGGAGCTGCCTCCTCCACCACCAGCACAGTTCCAGGACCTGCTTCCACTACAGCTGATTAAGGTGCTGCCTCCGCCACCAGGGTCTACTGCTGCTCAGCCACCAGGGTCTACTGCTGCTCGGCCACCAGGGTCTACTGCTGCTCGGCCACCAGGGTCTCCTGCTGCTTGGCCACCAGAGTCTGCTGCTGCATGGCCACCAGTGTCTACTGCTGCTCAGCCACCAGAGTCTGCTGCTGCATGGCCACCAGGGTCTACTGCTGCTCGGCCACCAGTGTCTACTGCTGCTCGGCCACCAGTGTCTACTGCTGCTCGGCCACCAGTGTCTACTGCTGCTCAGCCACCAGTGTCTACTGCTGCTCAGCCACCAGTGTCTGCTGCTGCTCGGCCACCAGGGTCTACTGCTGCTCGGCCACCAGTGTCTACTGCTGCTCGGCCACCAGTGTCTACTGCTGCTCCGCCACCAGTGTCTACTGCTGCTCGGCCACCAGGGTCTACTGCTGCTCGGCCACCAGTGTCTACTGCTGCTCGGCCACCAGTGTCTACTGCTGCTCAGCCACCAGTGTCTACTGCTGCTCAGCCACCAGTGTCTACTGCTTCTCAGCCACCAGGGTCTACTGCTGCTCGGACACCGGGGTCTACTGCTGCTCGGCCACTGGTACCTGCCCCTCCTCCCTGTTGGTTCTTTGTAGCAACTGGAGACGCTCCTTAGAAGGGGGCACTGTCATGTTGTCCCCTATGTCTTTGTGTTTTGCAATGTGTTGTGTTGTAGTTTGCATTCCGCTCTGCCTCAACTCCTGGTTTTTATTACAATATCAGCAACTACTTACCTCCATATATGGACTTCCTGTGCTTGTTAGTCTTGACTCCATTACACACACCTGGTTAGCTTAAGCCATTAGTGTATGCTTTAGTTATGGTTCCTCAAGTGTTCCTGTGTGTTGGTTTGAGTTTATTCCAGTATGGTTTACCTGTGTATTGTGTTTAGTATATCTTTATAACTACGATATAAATCTTGATAATTAGTTAACAAGTTGATTCAGGTTGCTAGATCTGGGATACCTACGTAAGCAATAAGGCACAAGGGCTGTGGTATTTGGCCAATATACCAAGGCTGAGAGCTGTTCTTATTTACGATGCATCACAGGGTACGGAGTACAAGGTATTTTGACAAAATATCACAAAACCCTGAGTTGCCTTATTGTTTTTATAAATCAGTTCCCATTTGAGCAGTAAATGAGATGTGATGTCATGCCCGTGGTATATGGTCTGGTTTTAATACTGAAAGCTGATTGGTTGATAGCCATGGTAGCTGAGGCCATATACAATGGTCTCATATACCACGGAGAACTACTGTATTTTATGTTGAAACATAAAACTAGGTTCCAACAAGTATACCAGCCAGGCTGCAGTAACACTAAATTGAACCACGTATGATCACAAAAAATCCTACACGTCAACTCAGTGACATGACTGACTTTAATTAATGTATATGTTGGTGTTTTTGTACTTACACTGTGTGCTGTTATATTTACTGCTCTTAGGCCTATGTTGAATGCTCCAGTCATTATGTGATCTTGCACAGAATTGATTCAGCTTTGATCTAACTTTCTTAAACTCACGAGAGTAGCCTGTTTTCTATGAGTAGTGTCAGAGATTGTACTCTATGTTGCACAATAAAGACATATGCAGAACCTATCCTACTAATTTAGTGTTGCGATACTTAAAGTGATGGTGTGGAGTAATATAACCCTAGGGTCATTTGCACCTTGACCTCGAGCCAAACAACCCCCCATAAGCCTTTTTCCATTGTTATTACATTGGTTGAGTTAGAGCTATCAGCCGAATGTCTTAGTGCAGGCGCTAATGGAACCAAGGGTGTTTCTCGTAAATAACCCCACTAACAATGCCTAAAATGTTACCAAACGTTTACAGTAGTACAAATAGATTCTGTACTTATAAAACAAGGCATTGACAAGTTTGTAAGTACACCAGAATTATATTTAAATAACACTTGCCTGATGGCTGCTGCTCTCGGCTGCTAGGCAATACGTGTTGTGCTCTGTGTGTGATATCGCGGGGTCCCGTGGGATCTTGCGGGATCGCGGAAGCAGCCGAGAGTAGCAGCCATCAGGCAAGTGTTATTTAATATACTTCTGGTGTACTTACAAACTTTTCAATGCCATGGAATTCCAGAATGTTGTTTGCCTTTCCAAATAAAAATCCACTATATGTCTATATCTGAAAGTATTTAATCCAATATCCAGCATATATCTAATTAGGACACATTCACCAGTGAACATCAAAATCTGCAAATGTCCATGCTCTTTATAAAATACTCTCCTACGGTTCAAATATGTATATTTTAAAGTCACAAACTGTAAAAAAAAAAATTATTCTGAAAAAATTTCCTCTTCATCAGAATCCAGTGTGTAGCCAAATTAGCATTTATAAAACCCGCAGCATATGGTAGGGTCCTGTGAAATACATCATCGTGGACTGGCTCAGACCCGAAATTCCTGTCTGAACAGACCTGTATGACATGAATGCAAAACAAAACCAAAATACATTCATTTTTAGATCTCCCCAGTCTGGTCACAACGTGACATAATATTGAGCCGTTTTCCCTGGGAAATTTCAAATACATCGTTCCCTATGCCTAAATGTGTATGAAACACATATTACTGACCTAGAAATGCTTGAGACAAGTTCAATACCAACCAATTGTCCCTCTAGCATGACATACCCTTTTAGGTACAGCATACTAGCGTTACATCCAGTCTGAGAGACCACTGACCAGGCAGCAATTACGATGAATTGAATCTCTTTGATTGATGCCCCTGAAAATCTCAGAAGTCAATTAATTGACTGGTGATATGACTGGGTTTAATGATGATGTATGTTGCTAATTCAGCCTTGTGGTAAATATCCACTGGGAGAAGATGTCTGAAAACGGACTTGATTGCAGAGTTTATTGCATTAGAAAAAACAAGCGTGTAGATTCCCAAATAAAATACTGTAGCATGTCCACTTTGGGAGTGTAATATATTTTACACTGTTGCAGAAGGGATAGCGTTTGGTTTGGGCTGAGATAATGATGCCATGCAGTAGAGATACTGTGTAACAGATTGGTTTAATAGGTTCAGAGGGGACATACTGTATCTTGGACTCAATGCCTGCAAGGCAAATCTTTTGTGCCTCTTTTCTTCTTCTCTCAAAGTTTAAATCATTTTGTTATTACCCATAATGCTCTAGAGGTTCATCAAGTGCCTGTCCAATCATGGTGAGGGTCTGTCATACTAGCTTGAATGATATAGCTTAGGGATGTCCTCATATAGAATGTAGACTACTAAAACACAGCTATATTGTAACCTTAGGGAAGCCCCCATATAGAATGTAGACTACTAAAACACAGCTATAATGTAACCTTAGGGAAGTCCCCATATAGAATGTAGACTACTAAAACACAGCTATACTATAACCTTAGGGAAGTCCCCATATAGAATGTAGACTATTAAAACGCAGCTATACTGTAACCTTAGGGAAGCCCCCATATAGAATGTAGACTATTAAAACGCAGCTATACTGTAACCTTAGGGAAGCCCCCATATAGAATGTAGACTATTAAAACGCAGCTATACTGTAACCTTAGGGAAGTCCCCATATAGGATGTAAACTACTAAACACAGCTATACTATAACCTTAGGGAATTCCCCATATATAAAATGTAGACTACTAAAACACAGCTATACTGTAACCTTAGGTAAGTCCACATATAGACTGTAAACTTCCATACTAAAATACAGCTATACTGTAACCAGACGTGGCCTTACCTATGTTTCACCCAGTTCAATTGAAACAGGCCCCGCCATTCAAAAGGGGCCCCAACCGGTTGGTAAAATCCCATTAATCTCCCATAAAAGCCACAAGGTATGAAAGCAACCTTGTTATTTGCGATCTTCTGAAAAAATACTACACTACCCACAATTCTAAACAAAACACTGACGTCTCTGATTGGTCAAACTCGCGATTACCATGGTGACGTTTTCCGCCCCGCGAACAGATTAAGCGATCTGAAGTATACTATCGATAGTTTATGTGTTTATACCCTCGCCTTTTATTATATATATTATTAAAATGGGCCCCTAGATGCTTAAGGCCACTGCTGACTGTAAACTTAGGGAAGTCCACATATAGAATTTTAACTACCATACTAAAACACAGCTATACTATAACCTTAGGGAAGTCCACATATAGAATTTTAACTACCATACTAAAACACGGCTATACTATAACCTTAGGGAAGTCCACATATAGAATTTTAACTACCATACTAAAACACGGCTATACTATAACCTTAGGGAAGTCCTCATATAGAATTTTAACTACCATACTAAAACACAGCTATACTATAACCTTAGGGAAGTCCACATATAGAATTTTAACTACCATACTAAAACACCGCTACACTATAACCTTAGGGAAGTCCACATATAGAATTTTAACTACCATACTAAAACACGGCTATACTATAACCTTAGGGAAGTCCACATATAGAATTTTAACTACCATACTAAAACACGGCTATACTATAACCTTAGGGAAGTCCACATATAGAATTTTAACTACCATACTAAAACACGGCTATACTATAACATTAGGGAAGTCCACATATAGAATTT
>JACXGM010010672.1:0-25961 GCA_016801145.1 Umbra pygmaea | reverse complement strand
AAGGGCTACTTTGATAAGAGGGAGAAGGGCTACTTTGATAAGAGGGAGAAGGGCTACTTTGGGAGCATATCTAGCTGTTTTATTATGGTGACTTCCTTTTTGTAAAAATGTTAGCAGAAACCATCTGATTTAGTTTATTTTTATGTTACCCATCCCTACATCAAAGCCTAGTATGTCTCTAACACACAGGAGTTCCAGGCCCTAGTGTCTGCAGGCTTTCGCTCCTACCTCATACCTGACTGATCACTAATGATCACTAGGTCACTAATTGGTTAAGATCTCCCCTCATCTGGCAGTCTAGGTCTTAAATGGTCAGTAATTAAAGGGAAACAGCAAAAAAGTTGACTGAAAACTATTCTCATTTGCAGCTTTGGCCTGGGGAGAAGTGGGGGGAGGGAAGGGGATGAATGGGCCAATTGAAAGCTGGGGATGATTAGGTTGCCATGATGGTATGAGGTCGAGATTGGAAAATAGTTCAGGACACCAGGGTTAACAACCCTACTTTTACGAATAGTGCCATGGGATCTATAGTGACCACAGAGAGTCAAGAAACCGGTTTAATGTCCTATCCAAAAGACAGCACCCTACACAGAACAGATGTCCCCATCACTGCCCTGGGGCATTTTTTAGACCAGAGAGAAGAGTGCCCCCTACTGGCCCTTCCAGGCAGCATTGGTCTCTCATCCAGGGACCAAACAGGCTCGACCCTGCTTAGTTTTGGTTTGACACCTGTGCAAACTCAAGTACTTACATACAAAATGAACATTGACTATTCCCACATTTCAATTGAATAATTGGTAGTTTAATGAAGTAACATTTTCTATATTCCCTTTTTATCACATATAGCTATACTGTAGTATGTGGCCCTTCAAAAACTCTCTCTCTAGTTTTCATTGATATTACAATGAAATGCAAAATGTGAATATTCCGCTGAAACTCGGTCACATGCATGTTGGTTCAGGAGAACGTCCCTGTACTTACTGTAAGTCACTCTGGATAAGAGTATCTGCTAAATGACTAAAATGTAAACGGCTCTTTGTAAACAGCTCTTTTTGGAGAGCGCATTGCTACTGTGAAAAACAGCTATTTATTTAAAGCATAATCTCATTATAGCTTTAGGACAAACAGCAGTATTTGCATCTAAGTTATGAAAGCATTCAGTAAAGATTGCTTAACTGCACTGAAGAAATATTTATTAGCAGGCGAGCACATGATTGCATTCCACATTTTTCAGGTAAAAGAAATACTAGGCAATCTAATAATTACTAGGACATGTTAAGACGTTACGTAACCTATTTAAACTTGCATTTTATTCTCACATGTAATTTTAGGCTAGTTTTCACTAAAAGCCAGAGGAGACTGTGATGTCATGTGAATGTAGACACAGCTGGCTCACTGAAATAAACTGGAATATTAAACCCTTATCTGTCCCTGTGATCAGCTGGTAAACCACTGTGATGTGAATGTAGACACAGTTGCCCTCACTGAAATAAACTGGAATATCAAAACCCTATCTGACCCTGTGATCAGCAGGTAAACCACTGTGATGTTATGTGAATGTAGACACAGCAGGCTCACTGATATAAACTGGAATATCAAAACCCTATCTGACCCTGTGATCAGCAGGTAAACCACTGTGATGTTATGTGAATGTAGACACAGCTGGCTCACTGAAATAAACTGGAATATCAAAACCCTATCTGACCCTGTGATCAGCTGGTAAACAACAGTATGCAATGTAACATTTTGTAGTACTCACAGACCTAGTGACTAGACTATAAGGAGTGCTTGATAAATGAGGACACAGACCTAACACGACCATATCTATCGTGACTTGGGATTCAACTTGTACTCGAAAGTTCATGACTCCAAGACAACACTGTTGGCTATACAATGAAATGTGTTATTTATATAGCAGTTAATAGAAATGTTAATATGACATTGAGAAAGCAGTCACAGAAGCTCCCTAGGACACAGGAACTGATAGGAATCCTACTGAGCACAAAAGCTCACCTGTTCAAACTCCTCCAGGTCCACCTCCCCATCTCCATTCAGGTCAAACATCTTGAAGGCAATCTCAAAGTTCCTCTGAGGTGCTGAGAGACACACAAGGGAAACACAACATTACAAAGTTTCTCTGGGTGCACGCGTACACACAGACACACGTACACACAGACACGCACACACGCGTACACACAGACACACACAGACACACACAGACACACACAGACACACACAGATACACAGACACACACACACACACACACACACACACACACACACACACACACACACACACACACACACACACTTGATTCAGTGATTCAATGTCACTTGTGTTAGAATGTGTGTAATACCTGTGAGACTTGAACCCACACGCGGCCTCCGTGCCTGTATGACAACCAAACAAAGGCCTATGTGTGTGTGAGTGTGTGTGCACGACAGGTGCATGTATGCAACCTACTAGATAGCACTGTGGTGAGGAAAATGTAGTCAGAGAAGGAGATGAGACCACACTCCCCCAGAGTGAAGAATATACTGTCCTCATCTGCAAACTTTTCCCGCTCCTGTGAGATCTTCTGCTCACCCGAAAAAAGGAAAGAGAGGAAGAGGGAGAGAGACACGGTGTCAGCAGGTGTGGTTCTCGTGAGTGCTAGGAACTTCCCAGGTTAGGGGTTTACATCCCTCTGGCTACGCAAACCCTGCATCTTACCCTGGGAGGCTCCAGAATGTGTAAGGGGGGGTGTGTTAAAGAGGTCCCCTTTAAGCACACACACAAAGTGGGAACCAGAGGGATAGAGAAAACAGGCAACACTCATTGATTTCTGGAACTATTCGAGGCTGCATACCCCGGAAGTGGGCGGCAATAGCGTACAATGGAGTCCAATGGACGTTTCGCCACTCTGTTTTAAACCATAGTGTTGCCACTCCCATTGGACTCTGTTATACGCTTTTGCCGCCCACTGCCGGGGTAGCCTCTAATTGTTCCAGAAAACAATGAGTGTCGCAACTCTTCTCTCTATGGCTCTGGCAGGCACTAGAACAAATGCTGATCCAACGCTAACACAATGCTAACATAATGCTAGCACAATGCTAACTCAACGCTAACACAATGCTAACACAATGCTAACATAACGCTAACACAACGCTAACACAACGCTAACACAATGCTAACACAATGCTAACACAATGCTAACAACACAGTAAAAACAATCATGCAAGGTGCTACATACACATGACGCGATCCAGGCAGAGGGAGGAGTCAGCGTTAGTGTTGTAACACAGAACAGCACAGTATTAACAACAGTGTAAAAAGATAGAAACAGTGGCCCTATCCAGCATTGGATTAACACAAAGACACATGGCATAGCGAAACAGTCTCTCTCTCAAACACACACACACACACAAATACACTTATATACATACCAAACATTGTTCAAACAGAATCCAAATAATAACAGATTAAGCCTAGTCCTAAATACGCTCAGTAGACAATTTATTTGTTTGCGATATTGTGTCGTGTTAAAAACGTAAGTAACCTGAAAAAATGTGCGCTTGATGATAAGCGACGTCAGGGGTGGTATGATTGGTAACACTGGTGACGACCCGACGGCCGCTAGCCTGGGCTTTTCATGCGTGTCTACGGTTACCTACTCTGATGTGACAAATAAAACTGACTGTTGACGATAGAGGTCAAATGTTACCAGGATACAAACAAATGCAACAAGTGAAGAACGGCATCTAGAGACACACTTATCTGAACGTGGACAGGCTAGCGCAGCTGACGACCACAGCCGGTGCCAATCCCACGTTCAGTTCCCCGTTGAGCCTCGTCGGCAACCTCTCAGCAGCATGGGTGAAGATTACATGTTTCCTTCAAGCACGCGTTGCCAAGTCATTCCATTTTTATCACACTGCTCATTCAACACAGAACTTTTAGTCAGTATGTACCTGGGATGTTTGCAAACTCACCAATTATACAACAGTGATTGAATTTACAGGCACCTGACCTGCAAAAAAGTACTTGCTAGGCAGGCAGCGCTGCACCAATTTGTGCTGCACATCAGCAGAGTGCCGGAGTATAGCCGGAAAGCAGTGGCCGGGATATGAACCCTGGCTACCGTAACGCAGTAGTGAGAAACAAAAAAGCAGTTCCAGTATACACGCTGTACCTAATAAACTGGCCACTGAGTGTATTATCAATAGGTAACTGATCAAAAAATATTGTAAATCTTTAAGGGGCAAATGAACAGACTAAAACATATAGATTCTCTCACACAGACACACACGCAATATGGACAACTACCGCACACCACTAAACCAACTAAAGTGACATCAAATTGTGATCTGTAACATGCAGGAACAAGGGTACCGGTGACACTTAAGGCAGATCACAGTGACGTGAACAGAGTGACGTGAACAGAGTGACGTGAACAGAGTGACGTGAACAGAGTGACGTTATCACAGTGACCTTATCACAGTGACCTTATCACAGTGACGTGATCACAGTGACGTGATCCCAGTGACGTCATCCGAGTTCTCTGGTTAGAAGAGGACAGTGAGTTTCACTAGACTACTATAGAACATGCAGTTGGCTGGGTCAGGGGGCAAAGGTCAGGGCTTGGCTGAGAGAACAGCCTAACCAATAGAGGAAGAATTACTGCAGCCCGTCCAATAGGAGAAGATTTACCTCCGTCTGACAGATGAGTCCAGGAGAAAAGGGCAGGGGGAGGGGGGGAGAGAAAGGGTTAAAACAACTGGACCATGACCAGGTAGAGCAGGTAGAGCAGGTAGAGCAGGTAGAGCAGGTAGAGCAGGTAGAGCAGGTAGAGCAGGTAGAGCAGGTAGAGCAGGTAGAGCAGGTAGAGCAGGTAGAGCAGGTAGAGCAGGTAGAGCAGGTAGAGCAGGATACAAGTTATTATTTACCAAGATCCACTTTAACTCCATAACACAATCACACACACATTCATATAGAAACACACAAGAACACACATTCATATGCTCAACACGCCTGCAGACGCACACTCTCTCACACACTCTCACACACTCTCACACACTCTCACACACTCTCACACACTCTCACACACACACACACACACACACACACACACACACACACACACACACACACACACACACACACACACACACACACACTCACTCACACTCACTCACTCACTCACACACACAAACCCAGGGAGCAGTAGTGTGGACTCATAATGGGTTTGTCCAAAATCACACCAAATGATGTCATGGAAGAACGTGGCTGGAATCTAGTTTCCACTGAAGCATCAATTTTGAATGTCGTTCACATTTATAATGAGCGAGAGAGCAGAAGAAACGAGAGCTACGGATGAAATGAACAGCTTAATGAGAGAGACAAAGAGAGAGACAGAGACAAAGAGAGAGACAGAGACAAAGAGAGAGACAAGCCAGCTGGAAAACTGTATAAGAATATGTCCGTTTAGGCAGGCAGATGATGTGTGTGTGTGGTACCAAACACAGGGGTGAGTCTTGAGGTGAAGGGCACCAATACAGTCTCCCCCAGAGTCGGTGTGTGAAGACAGACTAATTATACACAGGAAAAGCCTACATGACCCTGTATAAATTTAACATATACCACTAGTAACTAAATAAAGCCTTCAGCTACAATTCACAACTCATTTCCAAGCTGAAGGCTTGATTCTTGAGTGGGCCAAATGTTGCGGTGCCCTTGAGCAAGGCAATAGCTCACAGGGATGTCCATGTATTTGCTGGAAGTCGCTCTGGATAAGAGCACCTGCCAAATGCCTCAAATGTAAATATGAAACGTTACACTCTCATATTGATATAGAAATTAGAACTTGAATCCAATAAAATCATTTATAGCAAACAGAGTATTACACTAATAAATTATTTATTCCGTAATCATGTATAAATACTCAGAAATAGGCTGCTTGTGTCATTTAACGCCTGCAAACAATCCACGCTTCATCTCTGAAATATTTAATGACCCAGAACTGGCCTCACTGCGGGTTATGAGTCAACAAGCGCGTCACAGGATCAGTGCACACACAAGCTGTTCAGTGTTCTCCCTGTATGAAACATGATGCGCACTGTCAGTGCTTCCTCATCACACACACACACACACACACACACACACACACACACACACACACACACACACACACACACACACACACACACACACACACACACACACACACACACACACACACACACACACACACACACCCTGAGGTGAGCTCTGTGAGCGCTGCTGAACCTTCCTATCCCTCCATTGATCGCCATCTCTACCGCTCTTCTGATTTCCCTCCCTCATGTCCTCCATCCCTCCCCTCCCTCTTCATCTCCCTACATATTACTACACTTTCCCTCCTCTCACTTCCTCTCTCTCCAAAGCCTGAGTCTCCAATCCCATAACTTAACCTGGTGCTGAACACTCCACCAATGAGCTCCAGCCAGCTTCACCCTCTGACACAAACATATTAAAGTGTATTCAGGTTTGACACAGCTGATGTTCTTGTGAGATGGTGTTAAAGCCAAACCAGAAGGAGCAAACACTTTGATGAATTCTAGGGGTTACACTCATAAAAACTCACTCAAATGGTTCTAGTTAAAAACCATCTCTCAGCAAGCTTTGGCTTTTCTCCTAAATGTCACCCACAGCCTTCCAGTTTATGGTTGCACGGATGGGGTTAGGTCAGCGCAGCACTTCAGACTATGGGATAGGGTGCCAATTGGAATGCAGCTGTGATCTTCAAATGAAGCGTTATCCTAATAGCTGCAACGCGGGAGTTAATTACGGCCACGGGGCTGAGAGCAGTGTCCCTGCCTTAATAGACTGACTGTTAGTGAGAGAGAGCGAGACAGAGAGAGAAATTAAGAGTAGAACAGACTGGTAAAGACCAACAAAAGAGTACATGTCAACAAGTCACTATCCAGACCACCTATTCGATGTCTCAGTCCACCAGTGCACCAGGAGTCCCACCTACACTGAACCCTGTCTGACCAAGGCTACAATCTCCCAAATAATTTCAATTAGGTGGCTCTCAAGGACGCCAAACAAGGCAAGATTGTCAAGGAGCTCCACTGAACTGAGGGTAACTAATGAAGCCGAGTTACAGTAGTCAATATGTAGAGCACAGCCAGCGGCTGATGTAAATTGGTCTTATTTCACACGAGTGGCTTCTGAGGCGCAGATACAGAAACATCCCCCATCTCAAGTCAAAAGCTGCTCGCAATGATGTTATGACACATAACCAGTTCACAGAACGGACAGCCCATTGGGGTTGTGCAGTCTTTTCCCTGACTCCAGATCAGATTGTTCTGTACAGATCTGTTATTCATGTGATTTATTCTTCTTAAAATGTGCCAAAAGCCTTGTCTGTCCTTCTAGAGCTGTAGTTCAAAAAGTCAAAGAACACCAAGTTTGGTTACTGTTTTGAGAGAGTTGAATAAATGTCTGAGCTAGGTTGTTACTAGGTTGTTTTTATTTTATTTAGTTGATAAGTTTAGTGTAGTGTTTACTAGCACATAGCTAGTATCCTTTAATTGAATACCACTTTGTTCTCCACACCATGTGGATCTAGGTGGAATCAGCAATGAAACAAACCAGTCAGTGTTTGTTTATCAAGAAAGGTTAGCTCCTTCCCAGCCTATCATTACACACTCCTACACACCAAGGGGCGCTGCCCTGCTCAAGTTGGCACTACAACACATCAAATGGTAAATTGTTGGTTAATGTTGAATTTACAAGCAGCCCAAATTATTACAGAAAAGGCAAAGATCATGTCCTGAAGAGGGATAGTATCAGGTCTTTCAAACAATTTCCTGCTTGTATTGATGATCTGGAATGTTGAATCAGCACACATTAGACTGAGGAGAGGAGTTAGAAAGGATATCTGGTACATAGAAAGGCGCCCAAGAAAGTCCAGAAAGCGCCAGGAGTCCAGGACCGTCTCCTAAAGTTGATTCAGCGGCGGGATCGGGGCACCACCAGTGCTCAGGAATTGCAGCAGGCAGATGTGAGGTGAAGACTCGTGGAGGAAGTCAAGAAGGGCAGCAAAAAAGCCACTTTTCTCCAGGAAAAACATCAGGGACAGACTGATATTCTGCAAAAGGTACAGGGATTGGACTGCTGAGGACTGGGGTAAGGTCATTTTCTCTGATTAATCCCCTTTTCCGATTGTTTGGGTCACCCGGAAAACACCTTGTCTGACGAAGACAAGGTGAGTGCCACCATCAGTCCTGTGTCATGCCAACAGTAAAGCATCCTGAGACCATTCATGTGTGGGTTTGCTTCTCAGCCAAGGGAATGGGCTCATTTACAATTGTGCCTAAGAACACAGCCATGAATACACAAAGGTACTGACACATCCTTTGAAACCAACTTCTCCCAACCATCCAAGAGCAGGTTGGTGATGACCAATGCCTTTTCCAGTATGATGGAACACCTTGCCATGAGGCAAAAGTGATAACTAAGTGGCGAGGGGAACAAAACATCAACATTTTGGGACCATGCCCAGGAAACTCCCCAGACCTTAATCGCATTGAGACCTTGTGGTCGATCCTCAAAAGGCGGGTAGACTAACAAAAACCCATCACTTATGACAAACTCTGAGCATTGATTATGGAAGAATGGGCCACCATCAATCAGGATGTGTCCCAGAAGTAAATTGACAGCATGCCAGGGCAGATTGCAGAAGTCTTGAAAAAGAAGGGTCAACACTGCAAATATTGATTCTGCATAAACTGAATGTCATTGTCAATAAAGCCTTTGACACTTATGGAATGCTTGTAATTATACTTCAGTATACCATAGTAACGACTGACAAAAAGATCTAAGAACATTGAAGCAGCAAACTTTGTGGAGACCAATACGTTCTCAGACCTTTCTGACCATGACAGTACAGACGAAACTAGACTTAATTTTGCTCAACATCCGTCTTGCCTGTTAGTAATATTAATCTCAGACATGTATAGAAAGTAATTAAGGTAACATGACAAGGCACATTTCGTGAAACAACCTTTCGTCTATGTGTCGGGAAACAATTGTTTTACTCATATCTACAGACCAGTGTACACCATGACGGTCTATACATATAGACCAGGGGTATTCAACACCTACTTGATGGTTCTCTTCTACCTTGTCACCTGGTGTACCAGGTCTGAATAACTTCCAGATTAGAGAGCTGCAATGAAAAAAATGGAGTGGTACTTGCTTCAAGTGCATGAGTTGAATAGGGCTGTCTTAGACCATCTATCTATAGCACTAGAGTCTATCCGGTCTGTACACCACAGACCATCTGTCTACAGCACTACCATCTGTAACGTCACTACACCACAGACCATCTGTCTACACAGACTGAGAAAGTTTGATAAGATTCATAAAGGCATAAAAGACAAAGACCAGATAGGAGAAGACTGGAGCTCATTCTGAAGGTGATCTTGGTCAGTTTGACAGAACTTTGGAGGAGGTTGTGTGTTGAAGGACTTATAGGACACATTTCACACAATAATTGAATCCACAGGTGCCCAATCTGAACAGAAGGAGTCGCTGGAGAGCGACGTGGCAGGATAGTTAATCTGATTTATCTAACCCAAATCCCAAGCAGCGCTATGATAATGTTGCACTGCCTCGTGAAGGAGGCTCAGGGAAAGTCAGATGAACCATAGGCTTGAACCCATGACCATTGTGACATAGACTGTGCTACAATACGTTTGTTACAGATGTGTCAGGTCTTCCTTCCATTACAGTTAATACTTGTGGAGATGTGGTTGGCATTGTCCTGAATAAGTCTGGGATTGAGTTTATTTGACGGTGTGAGAATTTGTGTGGCTGCGTACATTAAAAAAGAAGCGGGGGGTGGAGTTATGCAAAGACCGATAGTGTGCAGTTAATGTGTAAACATTTGACTCACAAGCAGAAAAAGAATCAGTAAGACAGAGAGACTGAGGAAAGCAATGAGACAGAGAGAGAACCTAAATGGTTTACAGCTTCTAGGGAGAATCCATTATAACAGGGAAATGGCTCATGCTAGTCATGCTCCGTGTGAAAGCTCCTGTCTTCAGCGAGTGAGTGAGTGCTGCCCTGTTTTCAGGTGCTGTGGCTTAGTTAGGTTTGGATAAAAAATGTTGACTCGAGAAAATTGATAGGGTGAGTAATGTAATGGCTGTTGGATCACAGAGGTGTAATCTAAATCACTGATTTTAGGGGCCACAAGGATACGGAAAAGTATCAGGCTCCTGACTTTGATGTTTCAGATATAAAACATAATGATTGGATAATTTTAGGAAAATCTTCAGTGAGTTCAGCCAGATCACACACAAATCCCACATGATGTTAGTATTCAACAGTAAATATGTTTGTTTTAATGTTCTCAATTTCTTAAGCATGTCATTCAGTGAATTTCATCTATTGTTTGAAAAGTTACAAAAACATTGAGGGATGTATGGGCGTCCCCAGGTTTTAAGAACCAGTCTACTAACCAATCACAAACAGCCTGGCTAAATTGTCTTTCTGTGACTGGATAGTCTTAAGTTGTGGTAAATATTTGTCCACGACAAGTAAATAATTGCCCTAAAGTATCAATACACACTTCTTATCTATTTTAGGATTGAAATGAACCAATGCCATCATTGCTAAACCTGCCAGCTCATTTGCAGTAAAGGCAGTGAAAGAAATGCTCTGCTACTTCACCAGGTAGAGACTGCCAAACTAACATCTAAAGTCAGATGAGACACCCCAAATGATTTCAGACCTCACTGTCACCACTCTTCAACCGAGAAAGTGACATGCTATTTAGTTTGGTGCGCTGATAAACATATTTCCACTAGATTCACATAAATACTGCGGTGCTCAATGCCCTGACTACAACCAGAAACTCAAACCGGATCCAGGATCAAAACTCCTTTATTAACCACACAAATAATATAATGCCTATACTGCTGATAGCACATGCCCATATTGGTCCGTTTCCATGTCGACTGATGGGAAAAGAACCCCGGTGTCATGGGAACTACAGAAGAACATTTCCTGATTCTCAGCCGGGCGAGCGAGAGAGATAGACAATGAGAGATCAGCCACATGAATCAAATGGTTTGAATGTGCACCCACCGTTCAATTAACTATTATGTTTACTAAGCAACCGACAGCTATTCTGAGGAATAAACCCCCATTTAGATAATCAAGTGTGCAGTCAAAGCAGTTTGCGTGAGTGAGAGAACAAAATAAATACGTATAAAGTCAAAGCTAGTAGGAGAGACAGACAAGAGATGGAAGTAGGAGAGCAGCAACAAAGTCCTTGGACTTCCCTTCATGTCGCTGAAACAGAATAAAAGTTAGTAGCCATGACGACGACAACGAGGACTTGTGCAACTACAAGACAACAGGCTTATTTGTTTCCATGGAAGCAGCACCATCAGCATTCTGTTGTGAGTGACAGGCATCTCAACCAGTCACGTGGAAGAGTGGTTGCTGTGGCATCACAGGGCGATAAAGGCTACAGACAAGGACGTCAATTTGGGAACAGTCCAGATAGTGATGTGGGAATTCAGTAGAGGAATCTGAAGGACTTATCCTCCAAGTAATCCAGGCCAAAACAAATTAAATAAGTGGACAGTTCTATTAATTTCCAATGTGGGCCCTCTTCCAATCCACAACCAGCTCCTTGACCTCTGGTATGATGCTAGTGTCTTGGGGAAAGCGCACAATTTAACCCCAACACTGCAACCTGTTCCTGAAGTGTACACACGCATGCTTCTTGTCATGAATTCAATAGCATAAGTTATCGCTGTGTAAGCCTTGATAAATCCATGAGAGAAGTGTGCAGGTGTACAATAGCAGAGGTGGTAGAACTGGGACGTACCATCAGTCCTGAACTGAACTAGAAGCAGTTTAAGATAGACTGTTTACAGTCGGGCTTTGTTTCACAAACCCAGGAAGCTTACTGGACCAGGGCCACAGTTAAGGTTTGTTCATTTCCTGGGTTGAAAGCACCCTGTGGTGCCACCAAGCACAGAAAGAGGGCGCCATACTCTGCAGCCCCGAGCCGCTTCACATACAGTAGAGTGCAGTACATACTCCCCTTAAGAGACAGGCAAGGAGCAGAGCATGCTGGGAAAGAGCTACTGCAGCGCCAAAGCATGGGGCAAGGCGAGGGAAAAAGAGGAGAGGGAGAAAGGGAGGGGGGATAGGGAACCAGTAATCTAGTCATTGAGCGCCACAGGATGAATATTGGTCTTATCACATCCTAGCTTTGCAAGGGTCAGTGATCAACCTCTTTATATGCAAGGTTGTGTCTCGTTACGGCTTGTTTTACCACTGTGAGAGGGCTGTGTGCGTACGCTCCGACACAGCGTTACAATATATAACAATACAGCACCAGTGTTAGACACGCCTCAGCAGAGCTTTGATGGATCGGACACATGACCTGTGTGTGTAGATAAGGTGGGTGTGACATTAGCGTTGTAAGAACGCCTCACCCTGGGTGTGTCAGGTGGACAGGTTTACACTGTAAATCTTAGCGGCAGGGGCTCTGTAACATGCTACGGACTTCATACCTTTGTAGGTGTGTCTCATCAGCTATAGTTAAGCCTTACCTGGCAATCATATTAACTGTGTTCCAGACTGATGGATTCAATTGTAAACATTTTGATTTCAGAAGCGCATAGTTCAATAACAATGAATGTTGGACCGCTATCTAAGTGCTATGATTTAGGATTTAAGTACACTTTTAGTTGTATACCTACGCTTTGTGACATGAGGATAGATGTCGGTAGGTACTTATACAATATGTAAACATGTAGGAACCTGTTATTTAGCAAACGTTTAGGTAGATGAGGAGCTATAAAATGACATGTTTGGCTTTGTAATCTTTCTTTCTCTTCACAAGGAGCCCAACTGGATTTCATTTAACACACGTGTGTTTCCCTAGACTTTATGTATTCTATTCAAACTTCAGTTCCATTTCTGCTGTTCTCTAAACCTAACCCCATCTTACAACCCCAGTTGCCACCTAATAGTTGTCTAAAATTGGGAGGGAGGGAATGAGGGAGGGAGGGAGGGAGGAGAACAGAGAGTATAGTACAGAGAGTAGAGTACATAGTGCCGTTCTCAGATCAGGCATTGTTTCAAACATATGCATGCTGCTCGGCACACGCCCATACCTGCCAGAAGTCCTGCAGAGGGGAGGTGGATGAGGGAGAGAATGGGAGAGGCAGCGAGACGGGTGCAAGAAAGGGACAGTTTATAGGTGGGAAGGTAGGGAATAAACGGGAAGAAGAGATGGAGAACATGAGAGGGTCAGGACAGGAAGATGGAGTGATCCATGGGGCATGAAGGAAAGGTGGAAAAAATGGAAGGGTTATTGGTTAAATGGAGAGAAAAATGCCAGCACAACTAGATTAAACAGGTTACATATTATTACAGCTGAGCAGTTCCATGAATAACACACACTATTACATTAATAACAGCTTAGTTCCATGAATAACACACACTATTACATTAATAACAGCTCAGTTACATGAATAACACACACTATTACATTAATAACCGATACACCAGTACAGTGCATGAATAACAGCAACAACCTAAAAACAACTATACAATAATACAGCATGACAATGGGTGATATGGCATAAAACAAGTATCTACATTAGACACACAAGGAGAGTGAGAAAGATGAGTTGTAAAGGTGTCTGACGGTGCAGGAGTAACACTTCATGGAAAACACATTCTTCTACAAAACAAGGCACAGGAGACCCAAGTAGAGTACTATTAAAATACTATGAGGATTAAAGAAAAAAAATAAAACAGTGGATATCCGGGTACAAGTACGGCCGGAGCGCAACTGGTTCATCGCAACAGTTAGTCAACAAGACAATGTGAGTTGGAGAGTACACAACACACA
The DNA here is from genome assembly GCA_016801145.1 of Umbra pygmaea. Lineage (NCBI taxonomy): Eukaryota > Metazoa > Chordata > Actinopteri > Esociformes > Umbridae > Umbra > Umbra pygmaea. The sequence continues at coordinate 12,048 of JACXGM010010672.1, read as the reverse complement.
CACACACACACACACACACAAAATATGGTTCCGGAAACATGATATTTATTCTGTGCTCTACGGCACAGAAGAAGCCAGTAGCTAAGATTTAAATGACATTTTCATGGGAAGGACAGAGTCATGCATTTAGAACACTAGTATGTGCCACTTAGAACACTAGTATGTGCCACTTAGAACACTAGTATGTTCCATTTAGAACACTAGTATGTTCCATTTAGAACAATAGTATGTTACATTTAGAACACTAGTATGTTACATTTAGAACAATAGTATGTTACATTTAGAACACTAGTATGTTACATTTAGAACACTAGTATGTTACATTTAGAACATTAATATGTTCCTATTCCATTTGAAAGCAGGGATTACCCTTACCCTGGTGAAAACTGGCTCTCTGAAAACAAATAATATATATATTTTATTGCTCATTTATTGATCATAAATGAAATAAATCATTTTTATTGTACAATAACCTGAGGGTACACAAAATGATTGAGTGTGAACAAGGGTCTGTCATGACCTGGTCCCTTCAAACCGACAGAAATGCAAATTATCAATTTTAGTTAAATGGTATTAGAAGATTTCAGGTCAGTTGAGTTCACTACATTATTGTTTTAGTGATTTACCAGTCACTTTTAAATTAAGTGCAAGTCTGTAAATTCTTTTTTAAGATAGGAAGGAGGGATGATAACACCACTCACCAAATAGAACAGGTTATTTAAAGAAAAATACAGGTCCCAATTATTACCAAGCAAAGGTCTTCTATAGTGCACATTAATTCCTGATTTATGGGATGGTGGGATGTCTGTGGGATAGATATACGGGAGTCAAAACAACATGCAGACTCATGTTAGCTTTTTAATGTTATTCTGTTTCAGTGTGGGTATTGGCTATTGTCTGTTAGCTGTAGCTAAAGTGATGGTTTGGAGTAATATAACCCTAGGGTCCTTTGCAACTTGACCTTGAGCCAAACAACCCCATAAGCTTTTTTCTCTTGTTATAACATTGGTCGAGTTAGAGCTATCAGCCGAATGGCTTAGTGCAGGCGCTAATGGAACCAAGGGTGTATCTCGTAAATAACCCCACTAATAATGCCCAGAATTGTAACAAACGTTTACAGTAGTACAAATAGGTTCTGTACTTATAAAACGAGGCATTGAAAAGTTTGAAAGTACACCAGAAGTATATTCAAATAACAGTTGCCTGATAACTGCTAGGCAATACATGTTGTTGCGTGAAATCGTGGAATCCTTCTGAGAAGGCTTCCCAAAGATTTTGATCCGTAGGAATTTGTGGCCAATTTTTAAGGAGATTTTAGGCACTTATGTTCAATGAAAAGGCCTGGCATGCAATCGCCATTCCAATTCATCCCAAAGGTGTTCAATGGGAAAAGGTCAGGTCTCTGTGCAGGCCTGTCAAAATCCTCAACACCAAACATTACTGACGTGGTTTTGTTCACAGGGCCACAGTCATGCTAGAACAGGAAAGGACTTCCCCAGATTTTGACTTCCCCAGATGTTGACTTCCCCAGATGTTGACTTCCCCAGATGTTGACTTCCCCAGATCTTGTCACAAAGTTGGAAGCACCCAATAGTTTAAAATGTCTTTTTATCCTGTAGCATTAAAATGACCCTTTACTGAATCTAAGGGCCAAGCTCAAACCCTGAAAAACAGCCCCAGAACATTTTCCCTCCTACAACGAACTTTACAGCAGGCACTATGAAGTCTGGTAGGTAGCATTCTCCTGGTATCTGCCACACCCAGATTCATCCATCAGACTGTCAGATAGTTAAATGTGATTTATCGCTCCAGAGAACACGTTTCCACTGCTCCAGAGCGTGTGTACAGCTGCTGACAAGTCCACATTTAAAGTCCTTGAGCTGTTCAATCTGACATTTTGTACCGCCAATGTTGGTCTACGAACATTTCATGGCTTTGTGCTTAATTTTATGAAATTGTGAGCAATGAGTGTGGCTGAAACACATAAACTCAAGAATTAGTAAAGTTGTCCACATACTTATGGCCATATAGTGTTTGGGTCATCAAAGAAATGAACGCCTTGCTGTTCCTTCCTGCTTTAAACTTAATTATAACTCGTATCCAAACTTTACATTCGTTAGAAATGTGGTTACTGGTAATTGAATCAAGCAGCCAACAGCTTGATGATTAGTTGACACATTGATTCCAGTGTGCTAGCTCTGGGATACATCTAATATTTGGAAATCCACTGGTTTAGATGTAGGAGTTCAGGTTTAAGTTAAGGATTAGGCTTCGGGAATTGTAGACTACTAGTGGGAATAGCAAAAGCAAGTAAATGTACGTTCATTCTCATTCTCTCATTTACTCTACTGTAGCCTAAGATCTTTGTTGGGACATTACTCTATTCATGTGTATATCATACAGCTATGAACTCAGTAGCCAGATGATAACGCACGCACTCTTTTACCACAAACAGTGTGGTGTACCTAATTAAATGGCTACAAGAAGTGGTACATTTATTAAAAAAGTAATTACCCTGCCTTAATCACACTACTGGACTTGAAGGCATGAATGTGCAAATGCATACTTTGTTTGACTCATCATATTGAAAAATAGTAAATGGCTCTTTTGTGTATGTACCTAAATCCCAGAGATATCTGTGACACAGTCTGAGTGAACGTAAAATACTGTTTTAGCCCTAGAACATCCCATTAACTCACCTGCTGGGACTTGTGTCACTATGGTTACATAGACAATACACTGGTTCCCAAATGGGACACAATATCCTGATTAGTGCACTACTTTGTACCGGGCTCATTGCTATATGGGTTATAAAAAGTGCACTGTATTAGGTGCCATTTGGGAGTCAAACTAGGGCCCTTTCCATTTGCTATTACCCCATGATGAACAGAGAAAAACAGAGCGGAGATATTGATCCGCCAGCAGGGACACTGGCTTGTGTTTTCAATTTACAGAATATCTATCGCATGGAGATGGAGGGTTCTTTAAATGACCTCCTCACATTTCAATAGCCTACGTACGGGGAGAAGTGGAGACTGTTATTTTGGTTTTTGTTGATAAGGACAGAGGGATACCATAACAGAGTTTCTCATTGGACAGTTTTCCTCCGTATGGCACTGTAACAGGACCCTGAAGTATTTTTTTTCCACTGGTATCTTCCTTCATTATCATTCTACAGCCCACAGTGTGCAGGGCTGTTGTTCAGTGGTAAATGATGCATTGTCAGTCACAGCGACCTGTCGGCCTCGATGTCTCATCACTCACTGCTGTCACCGAGTGGGCTAAAGCCACATTTACCTCACTGCTGTCACAGAGTGGGCTCAAGCCACGCCACATTTACCTCACTGCTACATCCCCGCCACCAGATCTGCGCAGTCATCACGGAACGCAAATGCCAGCAATGAGTTCATCTCAGCTTCACACAAACCTTTAGAAATAATGAGACGCGCCGTGCACAACGTGTAGTGTAAGAGGACGTGCGTGGTAATGAGTCTTTGGAAACTAACTAATTAGAGCCTAGCAGCCAGTGCTGTTCAGAACAGGGGCGAACGCTTCAGGAGGCTGAGCTTCAACATTGGACAAGTACGTCAGCTTGCAAATGAGTTTCCATATTTAACAATCCCACATACAACACTGAGGACGGGGGGGTTATATCTGTGTGATGACAAAAAATATTTTATAACTTTTAAATAAATAAATCATCACTTTCAGAAAGTAAGTAAGTAATTTATTTATTTGAACAGGGACAGTGCACAGAAAACATTATAGATGTCCTGTGCCAGGTTGTAGCAAATTGCTAATTTCCGCCCGTAGTCCCTGGGCAAGTGGATGTTGCAATAAAAGCAGTATCAGTTATGATTAATTAGTTCAGAGTTATTGTTTTTTAAACAGCAATGTAATATAAAGATAAAGTAGACAATTATAATTGGGCAGCAGAAAATCTGTGTGATGGTGACTTGTGTCTTGGGCGTAAAATGTAAAGTTACCTGGACTAAAATCACTAGAGTTAAATGGACCATTAGATCCACATCTCCCAGGGGTTCTTCAAAGATGTGTACTGTTTCCCTACCTGTAAATCTCATGCTTGAGAAGGGGCCAAAATGTCTTAACTCTATGTAAATCAGATGAGCAAGGGAGCTAGGTTTGTTATTCTGTCATTTTTAAAGCTTGTTCAGGCTAGCAAAGTAATGGAGAACTTGGATGCATCACTGTCCTGCATAAATATTATGGTTCTCTTTAAAACTAAAGTCTAATTTTCTAAACACTTGGCAGTAGTTTTGAGAGTTGATTTCAAGCCCATCTGCACCCTGAAAAGGTCCAACTAGCCATTGTTTTTAGTTTGTTTTTTCCCCCCATTTTCCACCCCTCCCAATTCCCTCTAGTCCTGCGTTGTCGGCAGCTCCACATTTCCTTGGACAAGTGCAGGACGGGGACCACACTTCCAACCACACGTCGCCGAGCCGGCCGATTCTTTTCACACTGCTAATCCAACACGGATAAACACCTTTAGTCAGATCATGTACAGGATGATTACATTCACCAACTATACTTCCATGATTGAATTAACAGTTGCCCGATCTGGACACAAAGAGTGGCTGGAGAGTGCTGTGGTAGGATAGGTCATCTGACTTGCAGCACTATGATAAATTGTGCAGGAGGTCCAGGGAAAGTCAGAGAACCAGGAAAAATCAGAGAACCCATAGTCAAGCTCCATCCAATTGCAACCATAGTTATTCCCCTGCAGATTACCTTCCTTATTACTGGAATCATTGTACTTTTTGGGATAACAGAATAAACACAGTGTTACTCAACAAGCTTTTGTTTTTGTTTGGAATTATTGTTACATGAAGTGGACCTGCGTCTCAAAATAAGTGCAAGTTGTTTCCCATGGCTACCAGGAAAGCCGCTACAAGCATATCGTTAATGATATCAGCCCGCACTATTACATCACCCCCACCTGGTTGGCACGGGACTCAAACTGGTGTCCTGTGTCCAATATCATCTGTATCTGAGTCACACTCATCTCATCTGTCCATAAAATATAAGAAAAATCAGTCAAGTCATTTCTTGGCCTATTTTTGATACATCAGCTTATGTCTTTTATTCAGTGGGGCCCACATGTTTATGACTATTAACCCTGCCTTGCACACCTCAATCTGTCTGGCTAAATGGGATGCCTGGAAGAGCAACCGTAGTTTTAGTATTTGTGTTTGTCGTCACTGGTTATCTTGAAAATATCCAGTGTTTGCAGATTTAATAATCTTTAGAATTACTGAATAGATGGAGAAATTTGGCGATTTGGAGGACAGGCAAATAAGGATAGTGAAATTACTTTTTGTGTTTCTAGATCCTCGATTTTAAAATCTAGTCCTCCATTTTGGCCACTGGTTGTAAACTTTGCATTATTGAGCTAAAAGGTGTCCTTGAAAATTGTGTATTATGTCATGTATTTGGGCTGTATGTCATATATTTGGGCTCTATGTCATGATTTGTACCCCATGTCATAAATGCAACCCAATTTAAGCTTGCAACTTCATGGTTAAATGTCGTATTTACGGAAAATTACACATCCAGACCAAAATGGGAGATTTCAAACATTATTTTGTTAATTGCAAATGTCAAAGACTGCATATTTGACAGTTTAGTTCTGGGTTAAACTACATCACCCAGAGTTCTTAGGGGTAGTAATCCCAGCAGAAACAAGAGCAGGGTTCTGTCTCCAAGCAACCGATAACTAATGCCTTGCTGCTCTCCAGGGCAGTTATAAGATCTTTAAAATAAAGTTTAGCTTTAAAGTTAAACAAGAAATCTGGAGCAGCTACATATATTTTCTGATAAATACAGATAAAAATATTTTCCATTCATGAATTTCTAATGAGCATATAATGTATATAAATATATGTAAGCGAATATGCTACAGCTCTAAAATATATTCTATTACTTGAATAACACGGGAGACCAGTCCCTGCGTCCTGGTAGGTCTTTCTATACATTTCAGAACGGATACATTTTCTTCAGCCCTCCTTTAAGGGGCTTTGCTGTTTACGCTCCCCTATGAGGATGGAAGAGAGGCTGTAGTCTATCCCGAACAGGGCAAAGAAGTACTTTAATTAATATTGATGGAGGACTTGGACGCCATGACAGAACACTTTGAATGCTCTCAGCCTTTACCCTATCTATCAATCAATCAATCAATCAATCAATCAATCAAATATATTTAGTAAATCCCATTTTACATCAGTGGATATCACAGTATTTATACCCATCCTAAAACCCCAAGGAGCAAACAACAACAAACTGTAGCACAGTGGCGAGGATAAACTGTATTAGATTTCAAACCTAGGAAGATTTGAACTGCACTTTCTAGTTGTGCCAGGTAAAGCCACATCGTTAATTAAGTGCTCTCATTATTACTTTATTATTATTTAAGAACAGCGCTGTAGCTAGCATGAAATTAGCCGGCTAGCATTCTTCTTCAGCCTTTCAGCTCACATTCTATTCCTTGTCCCTACTGCTCACTACCTTTTGGAATGACATTCATATTTTGATGACAACATTCAAATCCTCGTAAGCAATATCCGAAGAGCCTTTCAAATATTTTTATTTGGAAGCCGATTAAGATGGAATTAGTACAAACAACATTATAAATAATCTGCTGTCAGCAGAATGAATATCTTTGACGTTTTACAGTCTGCTTTTGTTGCTTGGCAACTTATCCAGTCAGGATGTATCCCTTAGTTCTCCTGGAGCTCCTTCATTAGAGCATGTACCTATCTGAAGACAAGCCCTGCTCTGTGACACATAACACTGGGTACAGGGAGGGTGATGTCAGCTAAAAACACTGGCCCTCAGGCTCCAACAAAGCTGCTTCCCCCAGGTGATTATTTTTCATGTTATCAGATCCCATATGTCTGATAGGCAGAATTCTGATGCCCATTGAGATGTTTCCTGAACACAGACTAGCCTTTGGTTGGCATGCGTCAATGTCTCCCTGTTTTACACCTGGCAAATAGCCAGCGGGATGGAAAATAGCCCTGTCATGCCCTACTGATGCAGCAAAAGGTGAACATCAAAGAGAGTTAAGGGAGTGGCGGTGGGCATGTCTTAAAAGATCAACAGCAGGTTTGACGATGTGGGAGGAATTCAGACAGTGACTACTGCCTCAGACATGAAAAGCCTTCTGTGCCAATTCAAGCTGCATTTTTCAGTCGAATTGGGCTTTCCCGAAACTCTATTAGTTCAGGAAAAGTGCAGTTACTCCCAAGCTACATGTTCTTAGACTCTGTATAAGTCTTAACACCATTTAGTTTAAAGGAGCTTCATGGAAAACATATGTTCATAATACCAAAGCGAGAGAATGTTTGGAATGTTGTTTCTGCTTCACCAGTTGACGTTTTCTCATAAAAATGATTCATAAAATCTTGACGCTGTGTACTTTACATTATTTTGCCCAATGGGTGTGGGAGTTTATGAATGTTTAATATGTTTTCAAATTATTTTGGGGTTTGTGTGATCTGTGAGAAATACGTTTGTGTCTCTTACGCAGTCATATATTTGACAGCTTAGAAATTGCAGCTCAATTTAAAATTCATTTCTTGGCAGGTTGCACCGAGTCTGTCTGTACTCTAAAGCGAAAGCTCTGTCGACTGGGCCTGTCAAGATACCAAGGCTATGCTCACTGACTCTCTACAAGCCAAGGCTTTTCTTCATGTTGGATCAGTCACGTTTTGACCACTCTGTTTAGTGCCAGGCTATATTCAAATTTACTCTTTTAAACTTTTTGGGTTGATTCATTCTAGAGTATGGATACACAAATATTACACTAGGAGTGCCGAAGCCTGCAGGTTTTCTGTTCTACCTCATTAAATGCACCCACCTGGTTTCCCAGGTCTTAATAAGTCACGGATTGCAGGGCTGTAATGAAAAAAAAGGAGTGGACCAGATTTGAGTCTGAGCGTTCGAGAATTTGCTGTTCAGTGTCAGCCTGGTGGGAATCTGCAGTGGATCTGCATGGTGCATTTGTGTTTGGGAACGGACCCCATAGATGCTGGTTATAAGTGCTTTCTGGTTCCACCCTGAGTAGGTGAGGGCGTTATCCTTCTGTTCAGGTACTAAACATTTGTGTGGAGATTTATAATCACTGAGTCAAGAAGTACTCCTACTATTTAAAATATATTTAAATGTATATAAATCTTAAAAGTGAATTGTGATACTTAGGGCAAAATCTACAGTGATTATGTAAAAGTAAAAGTCATTTTAAAGAACTTCCAAATTGTAATGTTACCAAAGCAGTTGTTCCCAGGCCCATTAGTCATCTAGTGAGAGGTTATAGAAAAGTTCAATTTAAATACATTCCTTCAAATTCTCTCTGTCAATCCTAATTAAGACTTTGTGACACACTTCCACATCTTTCAACTGTCTTGGATTACATTTTGAAAAAATACATTTTTGACAGAAAGCATAAAGGACAATGTCATCCAGAAATGAAGGAATGAAACTGAGACTCAGAGAGACAAAACAGTGTCCACTCCTGGTAAAAAGCTGGGCCTAAAATACTCCCTGAAAGAATGAAAAAAGGGTCAATTTTGGTTTTATCAAACCAGTGATGTGTTCCAAATGGTACCCTAGTCCAATGAGAAGTGCACATTAAATAGTGTAATGCAGAGGGAGTCGGGAGCTATTTGGTAGATTCCCCCAAGTTATGAAAGATTTACAAAACCCAGATGTCATTGAGCTACACGTTAACCATACCTTAGAGAGAGAACATGTGGGCTCTCACACCACCCACCCACACATCAGGGCTTACCTTGCCATCATAGCGCTTCACCTGGAACTGATCCAGACCCAGATCTGAGAGAAAAAGAGAGAAAGAGAAAAATTTACAGAGGGAGATGAAGAGAGATGGAGACTGGCACAAAGGGGGGAAAGAAATGTACCGTTAATATTTAAACAAAGAAATACCAAGTACATCATCCCAGGGTTACAGAGAGCAAAAGACAGTGAGAAAAAGATAGGGCTCGTTATGTACTAATAGAGACACTGGAGATCTCACCGTATCACATGAAACAAAAAACTAAGACACAGAGCTGGTATTGGACTGATAAGAGACACTGGAGATCTCACCATATTACATGAGTCTTGGACATTAGTCTGTCCATCCAAGCATGTCAGGGTGTGTCTGCACAGCAGATTTACTTTTGCAATAGCAGCACCAGTCACTTCATAGTTACTCAATGTCATCTGGGATACGTGCAACACTCTCTGATGTCGTTTCGCGCTGTGTGTGCACGCCATTACAACCAAACAGAGAAGGCTCTTCCATGTGCTACAGATTAATAACCACCATTAACAAGCCATTTCCCTGTTTCCAGAAAACCCTTTTAAGTAAACGCTTGCTTCGTTCAGCATTAAGGCTTCTGCTCATTAATCACCGGTTAGAGTTTGGATTTATGAGAAATGTGACTTTTATTTTATTCAGAAAGACTTTAATATGATCACACTTTCGATGCTGAGAACATTGATGAGTTGGTGATTTACATAAATCCATAACTCACAGGTATAAAGTAGCAGCAGGATTGAACTTTCATAGAGAATATTTCAGACAAACTAACAGCCTACCACAATTCAGGTGAGCAATAATGCCTAAAACGGAGTGGTATATGGCCAATATATGTCAGCTAAGATCTGTTCTTTGGCATGAAGCATCATGGCTATTGGCTATAAATTTGCATAAACATTATCAGTGGGCTCCACAAGTTGCTCATGCTGTATTTCCCAGAGTTATAGACGCAGTCTGTGAATTAACAAAAATAATGTTTAAAACCTCCCATTTCGACCTGGATGTAGGCCTGCACGATAAGTCGTTATAAAATTGCGATCTCGATTCTCATAGACAATTTTTTTGAAAAGACATGTTCAAGGAGTTCAGATAGAACCTGTATCCAGGCCATATTTAGTTCAATGCGTTATTTGTCACTATTTCTGGTAGCCTACTGTACTTAAATTGCCAGTATGTACTTTGTTTTCTTTATTCATTGAACCTCTATGTTTGCAGGCTTGTGGTGATGCGCTATGTGCTATAGGTGCAAAAAAGAATCTGTTTGGTACTGCCAATTTGTTTTGTTTTGTCATTGTTCATGTGTGCAATAAACATTACACTTAGAGAATCGTGATATTAATTCTAAGCTAAAAAATCGTGATTCATATTTTTCCCTGAATTGTGCAGATCTACCTAGATGTGTACTGAGTTATTTATATGTACATAATATCTAAATAGAAACATATTTCATAGCCATCACTATGAATGAGGATCTAAACCCACTGTTGTCATAAACATTTGTGCTATATTGTAATGTAGCTGTCTAAGATCACACATACTGGCAACAAGGTTCAAGCCTCTGATGTTCAACTGTGTACCCTTCCTCTCTGTCTCTGCCTACATACTTATCAGTCTACTTCTTAATAGTCTCTAATTTAAATAATAAACCACACCTCTAATTGGGGGTCTCTCCACAATGTATAAAATCTACTAGGCGTGGCTATATTTTACGGACAGATGTCAGAGCGAGGCTTCCGTTTAGGGATCAACCGATATGGATTTTTAGTGCCAATGCCAATACCAATTGTTTTTCATCAGCCTTAGCCGATGACCAATACGGGCTGCTGATTTTCTTGAGCCGATATTTGGAGCTGATACTGCTTTTGCTCCCTCACTTTACATCATAAAAATGCCACAATGATGATAACAAAAGTTACAAGTCTCAATTTAAAAAAGGAACATTTATTGAACTTAAAAAAACAATATTTAACATATAGTTAAAACAGGTGAGGTAGAACAAGTAAGACAAGGAATATCGGCGAACGCAGCAGCTGCGTATTGGCCGATACACGTAAAAACGCAAGTATCGGCCCGATATATCGGCCGGCCAATAAAACCAGTCTATCACTACTTCCGTTGCTCTAAAAACAATCTCCTCAATATTATTTCCACAGCATGCAAATGATACTGGTGATTTTCTGACATTTCATCACTTACTTTTTTAAGATGCCCCAAATCTGTGTAGGCAATGTCTTTTTTGAAGAGAAAGTACACTACAACCTTGTGTTGTTTCCGATAGTGTACACCTTGTAGGTGCTTATAAATAAGCAAATAACAGTAAGCAGATGAGGTAGTTATGGGTGGGCAATTTACATGTGCACTGATTGGTAATCTGATGTCGGATCTGATGTTTAAAATTAGTGAAGGAGATGGGAGTCTACAGCTTCGAGGTATGTTGGAGTTTGTTCCAGTCATTGCTCCAGCAGGCAAATCTGCAAATCCAACCGCGAGCCAAACATTTCTTGCTTCAAGTTCATCTTGATAACACAGTCTGCAAAATGATTAAAATGTCAAGTAAATTAAGTTCTTTAACCTGGAGAGTCCCGTTGGTTCAGTCAGATTCTGTTACTGAAGAATTCCCACCCTGTGAAAAAACTCTAGGCGGGAAACTCTCAAGGTATAAGTTTAGAGCCATGAGAAAAGCCACAAAAAATGATTTATTACTTTGTATCATTATGTTAGTTATCATTATGTTAGTGATCATTATGTTAGTTATCATTATGTTAGTGATCATTATGTTAGTGATCATTATGTTAGTGATTATTATGTTAGTGATCATTATGTTAGTGATCATTATGTTAGTTATCATTATGTTAGTTATCATTATGTTAGTTATCATTATGTTAGTTATCATTATGTTAGTTATCATTATGTTAGTTATCATTATGTTGTATCATTATGTTAGTTATCATTATGTTAGTTATCATTATGTTAGTTATCATTATGTTGTATCATTATGTTAGTTATCATTATGTTGTATCATTATGTTGTATCATTATGTTAGTTATCATTATGTTAGTTATCATTATGTTGTATCATTATGTTAGTTATCATTATGTTAGTGATCATTATGTTAGTGATCATTATGTTAGTTATCATTATGTTAGTGATCATTATGTTAGTTATCATTATGTTAGTTATCATTATGTTGTATCATTATGTTAGTTATC